>PVJS01030111.1:0-24313 GCA_004027185.1 Glis glis | reverse complement strand
CCCCGGTACCGCAAAAAAAAAAAAAAAAAAAGAATAGAGGCTAAAACATTACCAAAAAAATTGTAGCTGTCATGAGTCAAATGCTTAGGCTGCCTCATGTCCAAATGTTGAAGACTTTAGGGTCCTTCACTTCTAGTCAGCATCCAGCTATTGAAGACATTGGCCTAGCATGTGAATCTCATTGCATGACTCCATACCTTCTTAAATATGATTCTTAAACCACGGATTGCCTTACATGGAATGGTGGTAAGGGGTGATACCTCAGAAATTGGATACAAAATATTTGTATATATGTATGTGCTATTTTAAAAAATAAGGTATATCTTTGGCAGTTAACATAGATTCTCTGTCAGTAGAAGAATTGTGGCTTGAAACTTCTCTTTTTCAAATGCTGGACAGAGTGTGAATTTGAGTATCTTATCCTCTCCATACCTTGGTTTGCTTATTTTAGAACACAGCAGATCCAGCGCAGTAGCATTGCTAAGTAGACTGAATGGCATTTTTCTAAGTGTTGAGAACAAAGTAAGAATTCGTAAAATGATTACTACTCTTAGTAACATTATCATAATGAGTAATAATTTCACCAGGATAAGCTCCATCACTGTACCCAAAGGAGTCTATAACTCATAAAGATAATGAATCATCATTCTATAAGATATGGTCGAGTGTGTGTGTGTGTGTGTGTGTGTGTGTGTGTGAGAGAGAGAGAGAGAGACAGAGAGAGAGAGAGATTTGGGGTTGAACCCAGGGGTGTTCTGCCTCTGAGATATACCCTTAAAACTTATTTTTTTTATTTTGAAACAGGGCCTCACTAAGTTATCACATGCTGGCCTCTAACCTGCCATTCTCCTGTATCAGCTTCCCAAGTACTGGGGTTACAGGCATGAACCACTTGCTAAATATGGTCCTTTTTTGTAATTGCAGGTTATTTAAAATGTAGCTTCTGTGTATCTTTCTGCTCTAATTTTCTGCTCCTGCCTATTCCTACCTACCAAGCTGAAGGCCATTTTGAGTGACATACCTTATTTATCCTGCCCTGAATTGTCTGTTTTTCATAATTCTGCACCATAGTCAGCTTTTCCATATATTATATGAAGTTCTAAAGATGAAAGTATTAGGTATTCAATCAATATGCTACATAAATGCATGAATAAAAATAATCACTTTTCTTATTCCCTCAATGGAGCTATAGGTAGCTACATTTTTATCAAAAAGCTCTGTAAGAGCCAAGGAAAGTTTCTATTGCTATTTGTGACAATTTGGATATGTAGGACTTACATGTAGGGTATTACTGTATTGAGAAATGCTGAAAAATGATGTGTAAATTAGACGCTTTGGAATTTAGACAAATATTGGTGCTTACTAACTTTTTTCATCCCTCCAAACTATTTTATTGAAATGGGCAATACCAGCACTGATGACTTTTCCTCATGAAAATCATAAAACTAATGAATGATTAATACATGAGACATGGATGTTCTGTTAGCTTTTGCACTAGAAATTTATAGAGGATGAGAGATGGCAAACAATATTCATTGAATGTACAAGTAGCATGACTTAAGTGACAAGACAGGAACAGGGATATTACTTTAGAATACTCTGCAAATTAAATTTTACCAGTAATTTTAAGGGGTGGACAAAATGAAATTATCCTGTCCAGGTTAAAACAACTTATGTTTCCTTAAAATCTCAAAATTACACTTTTCATGGCATTGTGTATTTTTAAAACCAGGCTAGAGTTCTTGCAATAAAAGGCTCATGATAGAGACAAATAAAGAAATCCCAAAGATGAAAAGAAAAAGCTTCTCTTGAATGTTGGGAACAGCCACATTAGATTTAGTTTTCCTTATACTATAGAATGGCATGCTGGAATTCTTTGTTGAAACTTGGACCTTGGGATCACAGGAGGTTTATAAAGGTAGCTGAGTGCAGCCTGCACTTATGCCTTTGTCTCTGAGTATCACGCTCAGGGGGAATGAGTTTTCACAGTTGACCAAACTGAACAGAGGCGACAGCATCACATTTCTGTAGTCACTTGCAGGACACATACCTAACTTCACTTCTATTTCATGCAGCAGTATAAGTGAAATGCTTACTCCACTAACAGCACCTTAGACAAGGTTTCTGATACAAATTAGATTGAACATGGAGCCCTGCTTAATCAGCTGCAAATAGCTTGGGATACAATGTTTTCAAAATGTTAGGGCCCTGTAGAAATATTCTGAGTTTGAATTTTACCCTCACCTTAGGCATTGTATTAATAAGTATAAATCTGAGTTAATCTCTTTAAGAAAAAGATTTTCTACAGTTTTTTTTTTTGGTAAACCACAATGATTTTGATGAGACATGTGTAGGATGGCTGTGCAAATGGTTGGTTAAATTCAGACTGCATGTTAAGAGTTACTTAAGTAGATAAGGAATATGAATTACCTTAATGGACAGGATACTTTTCACCTGCGGATCTACTTTCTCTTATTTTTTCTATTAATGATATCTGTTGATGTCTTTTAAAAGTGAGTGATTTAATAAAACTTTAAATTTCCTTTCAAGAGATGTCTTCTATTTCAGAACAAAATGACCACCAGATAACATCACTACTGCCACAGAAATACTGAGTGTAGTTTTCAGTTAAAAGAGTCTGTGTGCACAGAGGAAAAAAAAGAGCTTTTTTTTCTGCTGAATGGGGAAAAACAGCAAATGGGAAAGCTATAAATGTTTTAAAATGATCTTTTTCTGCTTGAATTATGTTTCACTAAAATATATGGGACTCAATTCCTTGGGTCTTTCAAAACACATCTGCAGTTTCGAGAAAACTCATGAAAAATGTTATTTTCCACTCAGTCCATTTACTTTGAAGCCTTATCAGGCCATGGATCAAATGAAACCGATCATCCTGCGTTTTCCCAGGCTATTACCATGTGGACATGGAATTAACTTCCATCCAGACACTCGCAGAATGCAGCGCTTTCTTGTCACAAAGTAAAAGGAGTGGAACACACAGAATTATTCTGGATTATGCTGAGAGGAAAGAAAATGCTGACAGGCAAGGGAATAAAAATGTAGAGAGCTAGCCATAGAGATTGTGAAAGACCAGAATACGGACGGCGTAGAACCAGGTGGTGTTTTTAAAATGGAGGAAGCTGCTTTTACAGTCAAGTATTCCATACATCAAACTCTGACACGTTGGATTTTATTAAAAAGCAGCAACTGAAAATTTGGAGGAAAATGAAAAGTGTAAAAATCTAAGAGTAGAATATGTTTGCTTCATCATCCATGTAGATATTCTGTTTCAAAGGAGGCAATAATAACTGTGTGATTGTTTTTTTTAAAGAATCATACAATGTGATATTGATTTTTTTTAAAAACAGGAACATAATTTATGGTTATTTTTGTTATCAATTTCTATCATAAATGGAACAAAAAAGCACAAAAAACCCAAATCTTTGAGTTGTATGTAAGCCATTGAACTAAAAGTTTGAATTGAGTCTGATAATTAGTGACTCCATGGTTATCTTCCAAGGAGTGTGTGCCCTAACCCTCTGCTCTCCTACTCAGCAGAGCACCTGTTCCCTCGCATGGTGTCAGGTAGTGTCACTGTGACAACAGCAAAATCTCTAGAACCTTTCACTAAGGAAAGTTCTAGGCTTTGTTCATGTGCCCACCTGAAGGCTCAGCCATCACCTCAAATTCTACATCTCAAAATGGATCCCTCTCCTTTCTCTGTGTCCCATACCTCATCCTGTTCTCCTTCCTGACATCATATTCATCTCCTGTCAAGTCCCTAATGCTCAAAATGCCAGTTCTGGGATTTAATGCTTCAATTTCTTTCCTATCCACTTAGCATAAATTCTCATGGCTCTTTCTTCTTTCTCCAGGTTTATATGTGCCTCTGAGTTCCACTCTCATCATCCCTAGCGAGACTCAATTTCACATTATCATCATTCCAAAAGCCTCGGAGTTTCTCCCTTCAGAGTATCTTCTTTCTTCTCGCTTATCATTGGATTTCTAGAAAAATATATAAGGATTTTAGAGCAGTTTAAGCACAGCTTTTCTTTAAACAAAGATGTATGTTAGACAGTGAATTCTTCTCAAACTTTCATGGAGTGCTCTAAATTCTTCCCTCGCCAGAAAAATCCATTTATTCGGCCAACTGAATTACAAATTAGGCTTTTCTAAATCCAGTTTACACAGCCAGGATTAAGCAAATTGCCTTGTGAATCTTAAGATGAAGCAAAAAAATGGTGGGACACCATGCCAAGGCTCAGTATTCTGTTTGAATGGCATTTACTCATGTCCAGTGATGTCTTTGTGACACCAGTTTATAGTCAAAGGTGCCAGCACATCACTTACTATATGAAAACTTGGCCATGTTTCTTATTGTCTAAGTTCACAGTAAATTTGAAAAAATACACCAACTACAAGTTAAAAAATGAGATGCAAAGCTGAGTGTGGTGGCACATGCCTATAATCCCAGGACTTGGGAGGCTGAGACTGGAGGATCACAGGTTCAAGGCTAGCCTTATCAACTTAGGGAGACCCTGTTTCAAAATAAAAAAAAAAAATTAAAGGGCTGGTAGAATTCCTCTCTCTGGATTCAATTTCCAGTGCCACACACAAAACAGAAAGAGAGAGCGAGAGCTAGAGCAAGGGATTGAGAGAGAGAGAGAGAGAGAGAGAGAGAGATACAGAAGCCCCCATTTATTTGAAGTAACTTATACCTGATATGTCTATCTAAACTGCCCATATTGACATCAGACCTATAGATCAGCTGCCTCAGATATGGATCCTGAGAAATACAGGCATCAATATAATCTGGCTAATATTTTCCTTTTGGTTTATTAGTACTTTTAAATATGAAATATAGAAATATGGCCTATTAACAAGGGGCCTTAATTTAATCTCTGAATAGTCCTTGCAAGATTATTAGCAAAAATAAGTAAAAAGAACAGTCATGTTTATGCAGTTAACAGATATTCACCAGCCTCAGTATTTATGTCTACCATGTGGAATGTGAACTCAAATGCACAAAAACATGGGAACACGTTTCACAGGAAAAATATATCAACAGTCCGCAAATGAGGAGGTTGTACCTCTGTTGTCATTAGTTTACAACCAAGTGATTATCGTCACTGGGGCTCAAAACTGTATTAAACAACCAATGATCAGTCATGGAAACAAAGGCATGAATAAGAGTGTGTGTATGACTTAGCCAGGCTCAGTAAGCACTACCTTGATGTACTGATGGTTCTTAATGACTTCAACCCCCACCAATTAGACAAATGACAATTACATTGAACGTTGAAGTGTGGAAACAGGAACTTAACATATGCCTCGATGCCCACGCTGTACAGAATCTTCTAGATATCCCTGGTACTGTGGGAGGAGTTGCCCCTAGGAGTTGGCCAGCACATAGAGGAAGCACGTAGGTAGGTATAAGGAGGAGGAGGAATTGGAGTCTGATGATGACATGGGATTTGGCCTGTCTCAGCCTCCCAAGTACTGGGATTACGAGCATGCATGTGCCACCATGCCTGGCTTCAGGTCTTATTTAATCTCTCTCACAACCAAAAGAGGGAGTGGAGAGGGAGCTGCAGGGGAACTCACCAAGTGCTGAGTGCATGTATGTGCCTATTACTCTGAACTACATTATGATGTGAGACTACAATGCACCGAGAGTATATTTAAATAAATAAATAAAGCATCAGATTCTTTAGCCAATTTTAAGAATATTACAAAAACCACCTAAGTAATAGGGTCTGGGGAGGATGTGGGAGTAGCCCCTAGTCAGTCCAGGTGAGGGATGTACGTTTCCTCTATTAGGCACATCCCTTGAAGTGTTCATTGTCCAAAGAGTCGTCTTCGATAAGCTAAAAATTTTACAACACTTAATACGCTTTTGCACAAGCCATTGCCTTCCTTCACATAACAAAAATAGAACTTTTTTCTGCTTGCACACTGGCCAGCAGCCCGTGTTTGTCTGCGTTGCGATTATTTCTGAATGACTTGGCACAACCTTTAATGCTAGGCTTCTTGCACCGCAGGTTCCAAGTTCCATTTCTGCCCATCTCACCACTTTAGTCTCCAGAAGTTGTATTTGCCTGATGGCTATTAATACTCGAGGGCACTTCTGCATGGCTGGCCTCAGAGTCCACATACCCTCGGGCTGCCTTAGAGGTGAGATCACCTTTGGATCTCCAGTGGCTCAGCTCCCTTGGATGGAATCCAAGACTGAATTGCCTTATGCTGAAATTCACGACTGTGGCCAAAGGTGCAATAATGAGGCTCCATGTCAATACTCCTGGGATCTTAGAGGCTCGTATTCCCAGTACAAGTACAACCATTTAAAACATGTTCCTTTTCATTTCATTTTTTTTTCTTTCAGGGCCAAACACTGTATACCAAAACAAGATAGTGCCAATAACTGAAATTTTTCATAAACTAGAGGAGAGACATCAAACACACCCATGCGCATTCAAATACACACACATATATAAATACACTTGGAGTCATGGACAAAATTTTTCTCCTTTGGCTCCTCAAGGTGGAATATGACACTCAATATTAATGTCAAATATTAATTGCATTCAACAAAACGTATGACTCCAGTGAATATCTTATAAAAACCATAATGGAAAATATATATGTTATCAGATTAATATATATATTAATAATGATATATATCTACTCTTTTTAGTGGAACTGTGTCTAGGCATTGATGTCAGGCGCCAACTAACTATATATTTATGAAGAAAAATACATGAGCAAATATCTTGAAACTTCCTGCACTCAGTGCCAGAGGCAGTTGTATGCAGGAGAGAAAGGACACAGGTCCACCGCACAGTCAACTGTAGCTAGCTCAGCTGAAAAGGCTTTCTAGTTCTTGGCAGAATAACAAATTCTCAAGCAGAGAGGGGATAGGGGTGAGATTTTTTCTCCTGTAAGTAACTTAATGAATGAAGTACTAATTAACATTATGGCATTGATAAATGGAGAGAGAGATTAAGGATGTACTCGATATTCAGACCTTCGCAGATGGACCGTCAAAGCCACATTAATTCCTATCTCATTGGAGCATCTGCTTCTCCCATAATCCACTGGCCCTTGGTACGAACAACACAAACTGTTGTGACTCAATTCGATTTATATCAATCTAATTTCTTTTAATCCAATTTGTATTCCAATCTACTACCTTCTAATCACTTAAATCTTCAGCCTCCATCTGGTAAATTTTCTCTCAAAATTAACCGAGCAGATGCCTCTGCGATTGTCTTCCACAGTCAAGCTAATCAGACCCTTGCAGTGGCCTATAGAATCCACTGAATAGGTACATGACTTACAGTGTTGCCCTTCCAGTTAGGAACACAGCGAGGTAGGAAGACCATTTTATCTACCATTAATTGGCTCATTTGCATAACACTGCTTGGGAAGAAACCCAGGACACAAAAGCCAAGAGAAGAAAACTACAGGAAGAGAACAAAATGTGCTCATTTGTCAAGTGAGCTTTACAATTCACCCTGTCTTTTGTTTAGGTTAACAAACATGAGGTGAGAATATTATTTAATACCAAATGGTCTCAAAAGCTACCCTCTGCACTCCATGAGATTAGCGGAGTTTGTCTAAGAACCAAAAAGTCATAGTGAGACTCAACTTTGGGTCACCGATACATTCTTAAAATCAGTTTCTGAATTTCAGAACGAGGTACTAATTGATTCACTGAAGCCTACGTGATGGAAACAGCACAGCCCCTGGCTAGTGACAACATTCACTCCCATGGAAGTTCTACTGTGATCCATAATTAAGGTCACAGATTAAATGTTCCTGGTGGACTGGGCAGCACTACCTGTGGAATTAGCATCATCGTGGAGACACAGTAATTAGTAAAAATAAATAAATAAGGGTCCCAGGACATATAAAGGGAAAAATTACACTAAACTACTCTTTGTATGAGACTTAGGAGTTTGGGTTTATTAACTTATAGCTTATACTTCTTACATAATGTATCTTCATAATACTAATTTCTTTTAATTTAAAGGTACCATCCAATAGAGATATTAAATTATTCAATTGGCCACATAAGGAATTGGCCTCAAGAATAATTATCCTGTTATAAAAGCTGATAGAAAGGCTGGGGATAACAAGACTAGTAAGATTAGCCAAGAAAACTCTGAATTTACAAAGAAAAAAAGTATATCTTGGAATGATACATGCCTAGTAAGTCAGTCTCATTAACATTATGAAACAAAAAATCAAAATACCTTCATAAAGCACAACAAAACTATAGATACTGGACATTAAACAATTGAATGCATACCCTATTTCTCTAACTCTGACTAGAGTAATATCTAAAAGACAAGGCCTGTGGTCACTGAATGTCCAAAACAATGAGAGAAACTGAGTTGGAGAAATTAAAGAGCTCTGGCAAACTGATAGTCCTGGTGAATGTGGGGGCTCTGGAAGGGACTGATCCATCTCTATATCTCAGCCCTACAACAGTGAGTGACAAGCCTGTCTTGAATAAAATCAACCACTTCTGGACTCAGCTTGGTCTCACATTTGCTACTAAAGCCTCAGTTGTTCCATCTGTAAAAGAGGCTAAAAATTCTATCTGCTTCTGCATACTGTGTTAAGGACGAAATGAGATGACACAAGAAAACCACACTCTTTAATTTCTAAAGCACCACAGCAGCATAAGACAGTATAGTAGGGCCATTAAAGAGCATGAACTCTGGACTCAAATTTGAGATCCTGACTTAGGAAATGAGCAATTGTAGATAAATTATTCATACACTTGGTACCTCTGTGCAAAATGGTGGTGATAATATTGTCTTCCTTGAGTTATGAGAAAAAAGAATTAATATATAGAATTAATATATGTAATATAAGTACCTGGTACAAAGTATTTCAGGAAAAACACAAGTGTCAGCTAAATGATAAAAACTAAGAAAGTTGTTTTTGTGCTTTAAATTCTCAACTCTTCTGGATGCACATTAATTGTAAGGTAGCTAAAGAGTGGTGTCTATTTCCTTAATGACATATACGTTTGCTTTTTAATAATAAAGGCAAATTATCTTGTAAGAATATAATTATTTCATGTATATGCATGAAAAGAAAATAGAGTCTATAAACTATTCTTAACTGGCTTTCATATGAAAAGAGGGATTTCAATGATATCAATGATTTATTAATCTCTGAAACAAACTTGTATACCAGACAGTGTACTAGGAGGACGGAGTCCCAATCTCATACAATTTGGAGCCTTGGGTCCTAGCACTTTGATTAAACACCCTATTCCCCTCTGGGCAGTAAAATATTTGAAAGAGACATGTCAAGTACCTCCTTGAGGGCAAGGGGGCTCATAAAATGACTTATAATTGAAAAAATATTGGTTAAAAGTACACTTCCTTTACTTTGAATTGACATATAATAATTACATATATTTATGAGGTACAGTGTGATAACTCAATGCATGTCTACATTTTGCAATGAGTAAAACAGGGTGATTAGCATTTCCTTCTCTTTACCCATCTATCATTTCTTTATACTCAAAGTCTCGGAACTCTTCTCCTCTAGTTCTTGGTAAAATATATAATAAATTCTTGTAAACTCTTGTCATGCTGTTGTAGAACTCTAGAACATGTTGCTTCCAGCTAACTGTCCACAGTACCCTTTATCCTTCCTCTCTCTATCCCCTTCTCCACTTCCTACCCTCTAGGGGCCACTGCTCTACTGTCTTTTTCTATGAGGCCTACTTGTTCTATATTTCAATGACAAAAAGTGGTAAGAGTCTACCTTCATGACCTAGCCTCAAGGAGCAGAGATAGAAAAGTACAGAAGCAGTGATTGTAGAATACATACAGATATGTGTGTGTGTGTGTGTGTGTGTGTGTGTATATATATATAATTTTTATATTTCAGTAACATATATATATATATATATATATTTCAGTAATTAATAATAAAAGCATCATTGATATCACTGAGGACGCTGTGTTCATATGAAAGCCAAAGTAGCTTAAGAGTAGTTTATAGACTATATTTTCTGTCCACACATACACATACACAATGTGTGTGTGTCTCTGTGTGTGTGTGTGTGTGTCTATGTGTGAGTATAGACAGATAGATTAAATGAATAAGCAAAGAGGACCAACTGGTACTCTCAAGAACAAAACCCCTGAAAATCTAGACAAGACTGGAGGGTCCAGTTGATGATGGCACACCACAGTCCTGGCTTCTATATTACCACAGTCCTAGCTGATTTCAGTGGTTTCTTGTCTAACCTTTACTAATGATTCCTTAGTGCCAAGCCTTACCCAAGCAATTTGCCATAACTGAGGCCAGAATTGACCAGGCTTGCTAGTTATTACCTGTATACAGGAACTAATTACCAATTGTTGTCCTTGAATTTTAGTTTTTTTTTTTTTCATAAAGATCGTGTTTCTTCTACAGGATTTAACCTAGTATTTCTGGTGCCTGGCACAGTACTCTGGGACATGTAGCATGCTTAGCAAACATTAATCCACTTTCAATAATAATAATATCATTCAATAGCAACAATAAAAATGATTAATATAGTTACACTTTGTTGAATTTCTAAGAACCAGGTATTAGTAAAATTATTTCATTCCTAGTACAATCTTCCTTTAATGATTCCTGTTTTACAGATGAGGAACCTGAGAATTTACATAGCTTATGTAGATTCACAGGAAACCTGTCGGTATTCACAGTACTCAAGGTTTTGAAAACGTAATAGAATATTTTTGTATCTATTTTTCAAAGGGCAAAAATATATATTTCACATCTGCTATGTCGTCACTGTTTATTTTTTGCTCAAGATTTGGCTTAGTAGACAGCACATTTATCAAAAGGAAGTAACCGTTTAACCGAGCTGCTTCAGTATCATTTTTGAAGGTCCCTGTGATCTAATACCTTCCTTAAAAACCTCAGCTTCTTAGTTTTAAATAGTCTAGAAAATTTGTACTAATCAGTATCAGTTTGCTGAAGTCTTTGAGGCCAAAGCTCAAAATTTTGATTTATTTTTTGGAGAAGAAAGACATTCTAAACTCCAAATTTTCTATAATGTTGAGCCTATAGCTTTAATTAAAGCAAATATTAATGCTTCATATAGATTGTCTATATATTATTGTGAGTTATGATGCCAAGTGCTACATTATTTATATTAGCAATTACAACTAATCTTTACTGAACAGCTTTATTTTTAAAGCAATCATTTGTAAAGATTTCACATAGTTTCATTTTGAAATAATTTATAGGTGGTTAGTGAGATATAGCTTGACATGGGAAGAAAGATTGTCTTTCGTACCATTTTACTTATTATCTTCATATTTTAAAGTATCTGTCATTTAGCAAAACAAGCTATAAGTAAATAAGTTGTTACATGCTTTGGTAACATGTGTGCTAAGATGTCTCCCTTCCCCAAACAAGTATTAAATACTTAAACTAGGTTCTATATTTAAAAACTAGTCTAATTTAATCCCTAAAAAGTTAGAGTTTTCACACAACAAAATGTTCAACTGAAATTAGCAGGAAAGACATAATTTCTAATATAGCTGATTGGCCAGTTCATAAAGCTAATATAGAATGCCAACAAAGAAATTATAATAGTAATGTAAAATGACATGATGCATTTTATGTATATATATATAAAATCTCACTGGTCAAAAGCAAGGTGACATCTGTTCAATTAATGACTCATTTTCTATAATGTGTTCAACTTTCCAGCTATGAAATTTTAAGTAATATTAAAACAATAAAAACCTTTATTTCAAAACAGTGCTTATAAAGTTTGCTCTGTGTGTGTGTGTGTGTGTGTGTGTGTGTGTGTGTGTGTGTGTTACTGTGATTGTTACCCAGGGCCATTTTACCACTGAACTACACCCCGAGTCCTTTTCATTTTTTACTGTGAGACAGCATCTGGCTAAATTACCATGCACTGGATCCTTAGATCTTCCTGTTTCAGCCTCCCAAGTACTGATATTACAGGTGTGCACAACTGGGACCAGCTTAAAGTTTGATATTTTTAAATCTTTCTTCTCAAGACTGGGCATGAAACAAGGCAACATCAAAAATCAAACACCTTAAATACTCATGAAGTTTTGGAGGAAAGGTTGATACACTGTCATCTCATCCCGTCCTTAGGAACATTGATATTGTGTGGAAATAACATGACTTCTTCAAAGGATTGGGCTCACATTCATGCATTCATCACTTGCTTACTTATAAGTAGTGTTCCAGTGATCAATGTATATCACAGAAGGGGGAAAAAGACAATAAGGGTGGTGCTTTCTCTAGGGATAGTAACTCTAAAAATGAGAGAGAAATACAAAGCTGTGAATTCATCCAAGACACAACTTTTTCTTTTTTTCTAATTGGACTAGCTATATTAGTTCTTCCATGCCAAAGGGAACATCTGTCAGCAAACCAGCTGAACCAATAAAGACTCTAATGTGTTAGAAAAGACTGTGCCTTGATTCGTTCAAAATATAATAGATAAATACAAAGGCCCTCTCAGGAATGCCACTAATTGCATTAGTAGGCATTTGCAAGGGAAGAGACACATAAAAAATCATCTGTTCCTAACTACTTCCTTTATGTCCTAGAGTTATGGCACAGGTGGAAGGAGACATATTTTAAAACTGAAACTTTAAGGGAAAAAAAAAGATGAGAGAATGTAAAATAGGATGACACTGTGACATTTTAAAGGTAGCCCTCACAGATGTGGAGAACAGAAACGCAATTACCTCACCTACTAATATTTGTGAAAACAATCAGAACATGCTTGAATATTTATGCCAAATCTAAATTTAAATCTGCATCTATAATTCATACATGGGCACCAGGCTAGTGATAAAAATGAAATATTAACATTAATCTGTTTAATGAGAATGCTCATTTGTAAGCACAGGATTTTAATTTGGGATATAAACGCTGTGCACTGTTACATGTGCATTAAGCAATTCGTAAAAGCATAGTTATCAAAAGAGCTGGTTTTACGCAAGTTAAAATGTACGACCTAGTTAAGAAACCTCATGAGCTCCCTTCTTTATATATATTTTCAGGTAATAATCTCTGATTAGGCATAAAGCCTCATGATTCTGTGTAATGTCACATGTAAGGATGGAGAATTCCAACATCCCTACTGGACAAGCCTATGTTCACCTTCGGTGGGAGGGTCAAGTTGTGTAGTCCCCAGAAAGTAACATTAAATAAGACAACTTAATAATGCACTAGGGAGGAAACCACTTAATATTCCTGTTGACAGAAAAGAAGCAGAGATTAATCATGGGGACTGTGGGCTCTCAAGGAGGACTCAGGAAGGCCCTAGGTCCCAGTTCTAGGAGAGCTGATTGCTATAAAGTCCTTCATGACAGCCCTTTGATGAAAAGCTAAGGTTTACTGCAAATTGGCACCGGGTGACAAATGGCGAACCTTCCCTATTTTAACTTCAAATTAATCATATTGCCCCATTGATCTTTGTTTTCTGTAATGCGCTTCTCACAACCTTTTCCTCTCTTTTTGTATGGAAAGGCAATCTATTCAATGAATTTTAAACAATTATAAGGGATATTTCTTCTCATATTTACTACACCCTACAGGTGATTTCAGGAACAGCATGCCATCCTCTCATAGCAGATACAATCGTGTTCCTCTCACTCTGTTCAGTTCTTATGACAAACTAAACACTAGAAAAATAACGGCCGATGTTCACCTGGTATTCAAAACACTGAAGTAAAATGCATTCATCCTGGTAAGTACTATTTTTAATGAGAGTGATTAAATATAATTACAACCCTTTTCCTTTGAGCAATTTATTAACCCCTTTGGATAAAAGACTTGTTTGCTGTAATTTTAAAGGGCAATTGTCTTCATATTTATTAAGCATTTCCTTCAATACCTACTACAAAGTGCTCAAAAGCTACAATATTATAAACATAAGGCTCAGCAGATCCATTTCCTATTCATGTGATTTAAATGATTTGCTTTTTAACTTCTGCTAATCACTTCATTAAATTGCATGATGATGACCTAAACAGCTTTTCCACGAAAACAACATAAACTTTATTCTGGTTGGATTCTGAACTATATTATTTTTGTTTATAGTAAACAAATATCGGTGCAATCCTGAATTGAAGTAAAAAGAGGTTAAAGCAAGAAAAACCCTCAAGGCACACAAACTTGGAGGGTAATTAAAATGTTCAATCTTTACTACATCGTAAACATATTAATTCACATGTATATATGTTTAGCAACTATTATCAGATACAAAATACATATATAAATATATAGTATACAAGTATAAATTTATATGTATTTCTTTGTTTTATTTATTTTACACACATACACACACACACACACACACACACACACACACATATATATATATTTAATTTTTCCCCAATACTGGGGCTTGAACCCAGGATCTCTCTACCACTGAGTTACATTCCCAGACACTTTTTATTTTGAGACAGGATATCACTAAGTTACCCAGGCTGGTCTTGAACTTCTGATCCTCCTACCTCAGCCTCCTGTGTAGCTCAGACTACAGGCCTGCACCAGTGCACCTGGCTAAGTATAAATTTTTAAACTGTGATAAATGTGATAAGGAGTATGTAACAGGGAGAACTAATTTGCATTATTTGACAAGAAAGTCTTCTCAAAGTTAAGTAACCCATAAGCAGAGTCCTGAGGGATAAATGGAGTTAGCCAAGGTAAGAACTGGAAAGACCATTCCTATCGGAGCACACAACACAGGTGGTCTTCAAAAGAAACCAAAATGGCATAAGTATAGACAGAGTATAGAATGAGGAAAGAGTTGGAGAGTAAAGTTTAAAAGTTAGAGGCAAAGCCATATAGAAACTTACAAGGTTATGTTAGTGATTATAATCCCATCAGAAGTAGACTAGAATACACTGAAGTGTTTCAAATGCCTCAGGAAACTAACATAAGCTTGTTCGCATTGCCTTTATTTTTCTTCTTCTTTTTTTTTTTTTGATTGAGGATTGAATCCAGGGGCATTCTATCTCTGAGCTGTACCCCCAGTTCTATGTATGTTCTATTTCAAAACCGGGTCTCACTGAGTAGCTGAGGGTTTCACTAAATTGCTGAGGCTGGTCTCAAACCTGAAATCTTCCAGTCTCAGCCTCCCAAGTACTGGGATTACGGGGGTGTGACACCACACCCAGCTTGGATCACATTTTCAAAATCCACCCTGGGTACCTCAGGAGCATCAGGTGGAAGCACAAACATCAAGTATGAGGCTCTTGCAGGAATCCATAGAAGAGGTGAAAAGTCACAAGGAATGGGAGTCCTGAGTAGATTTGTTAGCTATTTGGGAGGAAGACTTCCAAGACAGAGCTCAGCTTCATGGAAATAAGAAAACTTCACGTTCAATCTTTCTACCACAGGAGGCTGATAGCTTTCTAATCACGTTTTAAATGGCCTAGAAAGACCCTGGAATGGGCACAAAGACCTCAGGGGCTCTCAGGAGGGAGCGCCTACACACACCGCCAGTCCCGCTGTCACCTCCAGTGAACTCTGCTGCAGAATTTGCATGCCCCTCCAGCCAGCTGCTTAATGACCCTACTTTCCAAAACACCATCGCTCATTGCGAAGGAGAAGAGAAACAATGCAGGCACAGTCCATTCCACTTTTCATTTATGACTTTTTCCAGTGAAGGAGGAACTCCTTTTTTTTTCTAGCCAAACAAACAAACCCTAGGCTAAGAGTTTTAGCAAACTTCTGAAAATATTATTATTTAACAATCATAAGAGATATTGATATTAAAATTTAGTTTAATCCTAGCTTAGAGTATAATGTTTACTGTCATGATAAGAGACAGAAAAAGATGCAAAAGCCCAGGGCAGAAGGCAGTGTGAAGATGGAGGCAGAGATGGGAGTTTTGTTACCACGAGTCTAGAAGCCCCTGGGACACTACAGGTTGATCAAGATGAAGAAGATGTTTCAGTGTCCTACGGTTATCTTCACAACGTATTACAAACTGGTCTAAACAGAAATCGATTGTTTCAGAGTTCTGGAAGCTGTAAGTTCAAATCAACGGTGCAAACAGAATTGGTTCCTCCTCTGGGTTGCAAGGGAGCCTCTGTTCCAGGCCTTTCTCCCAGCTTCAGGGGATCCACTGATAACTTTTGGTTTGTAAATTCATTCCTCTAATCTCTGCCTCCTCTTCATCTGGATACATCCTGTGTCTCTGCCTCTGTGCCCAAATTTCCCATTTTTGTAAGTATACTGGTCATATTGGATTAGGGCCTATCCCAATGACATCATTTTAACTTGACTACCCCTGGGAATGACCTATTTTTTAAATAAGATCATATTCTGAAGTGCTAAGGATTAGGATTTGGAGAACTATTTTGGCATGACATATCAGAAGGGTTCCTCCTTGGTGTCTTCAGAGGGAGTGTGGTCCTACCGACACCTTTATAATTGTTTCCTTACATATAGTCAGTCTCCTCCTCAAGAATTCCAATAGTCAGCTCAGGAGGAATAGACACTGGGTCTGTGGGCATCACCACTCTAGTCCCCCTGCCTCAAGAGTGCTTCAAATAAAGGGGGTGTTCAGTATGCACTTGCTGAATTAATTAGAGAATAAGAAAGTTAGTTGTTCAGTCTAACCACCATCAGACATGTTTGCCAAGTGTTCTAAAAGACCATGCTTGGATAACTGGAATTCTGCAAAGAAAAATACTCAAAGAAAAATGAATTCCATCATACCATAATTTGATTAGTATACTTGTTTTACCTTCAATTAACAGGTGTTTCAGTAAAATTTCCACCTATTTTCCCTAACTCCAATTTTACCCCTTTGTGTTAAATATAACAAGTCTAATCATTAATCATCCCTACATGGTAACAACTAATTGAAGAGTACTAGGATCCAAATTGACTTCTTTGCCTGGCAAAGCACCCTCATTCTTTCAACTAGGTGTTCAACAGTAAATGTTTTAAAACCCATCTCAGTCCTACTCCTAAGCAACTCCCAATTCTTAATTCCAGTTTGTCTATTTCTTTTTTTGGGGGGAGGGTTTTGGTGGTACTGGGGATTGAACCCAGGGGCATTCTACCTCTGGGCTACACCCCCAAGCCTATTTTTTTTTTATTCTTTATTTTGAAACAGGGTCTCACTAAGTTGCGGAGGCCTCACTAAGTAGCTGAGGCTGGCCGCGAACCCGGATCCTCCTGTCTCAGCCTCCCAAATACTGACATTACAAGCATGTGCCACCATGCCCGGCTTCCAGTTTGTCTATTTCTACCTTAGAATTTAGCATTTTTGTATATAGCCTAACTCTGAGGCACAAGTATCACACACACATATTATAAATCAAAGATCACCAAACATTTTCTTAAAGAACAAGATAGTAAATATTTTAGACTTTGGGACCCATGCATCATCTCTCCCAGCTACTTAACTCTGCATGACAATGGCCACAGACTATGAATTTAAAAATGAGCAAGACTGGGTCACAATAAAACTTTATATGTGGACAAGAAAATTAGATTTTGTTAAATTTTCATATTTTGAATTATACTCAATCTATATTCTACTCTTGATTTATATTCGGCTATTTAGCAGTGTAAAGAAAACAGTATCATTGCTTGTCGGTCATACAAGCACATGTGGCAGGATGTATTTAGCCCCCTGGCTGCCCACCTGTATTTCAGATAATGTGGTCTATGAATGGTTTGAGTTGTACAATATAGCACTGAAGTGGATTGCAAAAGTACACTGTGGAATTATATTGAATTTAATGTTCATGAATTTAATGTTCACGAAAACATTAAAGTCTTCATTCACATATTCTATTTCCAATTCTGCTTGTCTCCCGCTGTTTGGATGTCATTCACTCTCCCCCACAAATGAATAATGTGCTCAAATTAGACTTTGAAGATGTATTTCCCTTTAGAGTGGATACTAAAGCAGACTGTTAAGTGACTGGTGGGTAGGAGGCTTCGGAAATTAGCAACGGGAAAAAAATGATTATGCTTAATTCTATACAATGTTCATCTAAACAAAGATTATTCTCCATAGGGTGATTTGTTCATTCTCATGGAAGAGAGTCAAAACAAAATGGCTTCTCTCACATCCCTTGGGAAATGATGGCACAACAGAAGGAAACATCTTTGCAAACACTCGCTTAATTTCACTCTTTGTTTCCCACACATAAGATTTACAGCTTTCTTTCATCACGAAAATATGTTTTCTCATATCAAATTAAGATTCACACCCTTGACATAAATATTAACCAAAAAGCCTGCACATTCCCAGTGGTGAGAGAAAAGTAACTCCAAAATAAAGGACTGCCTCTTCCCTCTAGTTACAACCTTACAAGAACAGCTACAGCTGAAGGCTAATTAATGGGCTGTCTTTGGAAAATGTTGTAAATATATGCTTCTGGTTATTTTGAGAACTAAAAATGCACCAGGAATATAAAAAGAATGGTGACACAAACAGAAATATAAGTGAAGATTTAGACATGATTTATTGAGGGTTGAAGATGATATCTGAAGACGAATACCACATGAGAAATCAGTAATTATGATTTTAAAAATCAAGACATTAAGTTGTCATCACCACAAGAAGAAAGAAAAAGATTTTGAAACACCACCTCCCTCCACATGCATCTTCTTGAAAAACTGGGATGACCTGGTGACATTGAAAGAGAACATGACACACGGGGTTCATTCCCAGGATCACTGTTAGACCAGGAGCAGCCATGGTTTTTTCCTACCTACTTCCAGAAGGTCTGTGTCCTGTGAGGCTAAAGATAATAGAGAATAGATGACTGTCATCAGAGAACTTAGAAAAGATAAATACACACTCAATTTGTCACTGAATTTATGCCAAGCATGGTGCTAGCTGTTTTCTGTGTTATCCTGGTTAATGCTATTCTTACAAGCAGCCTGGAACATCTTCCCCAGTCTTCTTAGCCTGTAACTCATATCCAACTCAAAGCAATTTATTTTAGAGACACATTTATTAGTCCTTTCTAATTCAGTACATATGGATAAAATGCTTGCTTTTTTTGGTACTTACAGTTGCCCATAGCTTAACTTTTGTTAAATAAGGATGGTAATGAAAATATCAAAGGCAAGTAGCAAAAAAAAAAAAAGACAGGAAAAAGCATAGCTTTTGTTTTGTTTGTGTGCTGGCAATTGAACCCAGGAACATTCTACCTCTGAGCTACACCCCCAGCCCCTTTTGTTGTTGTTGTTGTTGTTGTTGTTGTGCTGAAGACTGAACCCAGGGGTATTCTACCTCCAAGCTACACCCCCAGGCCTATTTTTTTTTTAATTTGGAAATAGGGTCTAAGTTGCTGAGAGCTTTGCTAAGTTGCTGGGACTGGCTCTGAACTCATGACCCTCCTGTCTCAGCCTCCCAAGTACTGGGATTACAGGTGTATATCACCTCGCCCAGCTTCCCCTGCCCTTTTAAAACATTTTTAAATTTTGAAACAGTCTCACTAAGTTACAGAGGGTCTCCCTAAGAGGCTGAGGCTAATTTTGAACTTGCAATCCTCCTGTTTTAGCCTCCCAAGTACTAGGATTACAGGTGTGCACCATTATGCCCAGCTTCCTTACAAGTTTTTTAGATTTAAATACAAATAAAATAAATCATTCCTCCTAAAATATAGATTATATAATGAAAATATGGCCATATGTCAGATAAACATACACATCTCTATACATTAGCTTATTTTCCTGTTCTTAATGCATCAACATTGCATCCACATTGTTGTATGATTTTTCCAGGCAACATTATATTCAAATACCTTTTTCACATACAGTTTTTCTGTCCAGGGGAAGTTTTTCAAATTGATTTGTTATCAATATGCATAACAAACTTTTGAAAAATTATATAGACCACTATTACCACAGGAACCTATGGAACAGAGTCAATTTTTTATTTTTTTGCGGTACCGGTGATTGAACCCAAGGGCATTCTACCTCTGAGCTACACCCCCAGCCCTATTTTTTATTCTTTATTTTGAAACAGGGTCTCACTAAGTTGTGGAGGGCCTCACTAAGTAGCTGAGGCTGGCCGCGAACCTGGACCCTCCAGTCTCAGCCTCCCAAGTACTGGGATTACAAGCATGCGCCACCATGCCCGGCTACAAAGAGTCAATTTTGAAACCAAATTATTTTCAGCCTGCAGTTAAAATCATGAGAATAATTACTGCTAAATATCTTTTGGCCCCTAACATTTTAACTATGCATTTAAACTTAAAAGTTTATGACAAATCTAAAAAACTTTTGGTTCATTAGAATTTAAAGGCATTCTTGACTTTTTTTCTATGTAAATGGGTGGAGGTAGTTATAAAACTACTAATAAGATTGGGGCAGTGGCCTCTTCAAAATTATTCCAACTGTTTATCTTGACATTTCCCATAGGTACATCCATCTTCGTAAATGTATTAGGATTTTACTGTGCTATTATCAATTACCAAATTGATTATGATGAGACATAATTCTCCCTTGTCATAGGTGAACACATATATTCACGGTCATTTTTATAGACTTTTTTTAAATCCATGACCTAGAAAAGAATCTTTATTTGTAGTAAAAAATAGCTTCAGTTTCAATGCCAACAAAGTCCTGGGAGAATGCCAATTATGCCAATTTTGCAAAAACAGATGTATGGTGATTTTGTGATATGGACTATTTTACACCAGGGACAAAGGCCAAACCATTCATCTCAATTTACTCAGGATCGAGGCTTAATTTGAACTCTGACCTCAGAGTGGATAGGGCATCTGTATATCCAATAATAGCACAAGGCACTATTTTCAGAGAGAAACATATGTATCTATCTACATATTCCATCAATTCTCCAATTAATTATGCAAACAATGATATTATTTTAGTATTTTAACTTTATTTAGTATTGCCCCTTAAAATTAACCAACTCTGAGAAATGTTTAAGATGTGAGCCATTACTAAGGTAACTAAATGTTTAATCAATAATACGGATGATGGCCATTGATTGAAATTCTTCATTTAAGGTGCTTTCAATCTCGATCACCAATAGGCAAATGACACCTGACTAAAGATTGCTAAGAATCTTGTTACTTGCTGACTTTAATGGAATTTTGAAAATAGGTCATAGGAATGACAGGTAATTGGGTTTAGATGAAAATACAAAGGGAAACAATTATTCACAATTGTGAATAAGGATGTTGTTCAAATGGTCAATCGTTTCTTGTAAAAAAGAAAAAAAAAGTTGATTTCCCTAAAAGTGAGTTGTGATTTTTGTTAACCAACCTTTATTTATTAGGAATATAGCTGATGTTCCTATTTGAAACATCTCTTCAATCGGTGATTTATTGCTGTACTCTGTCCCAGGGAGCTCCTGAGAATTAATGAGACGATTGCCAAGCGCTTGAAGCTCCTTGGGGAAGGACTGTAATAATATTACTAAACATTATTGTGATTATTATTATTTTATATGCAGTTCCCTCAAATGATTTTTTTTCAAAATGAATTTAGTCTGTATACTTGAAGAAGCCAAACCCATCTTATGTTAGAATCACTGAATAAAAACACTTTGCAAGCACCCCTTCCTTTCAAAGCTGGGGAGTCACACAATTTTGATCAATTTCGCAACATCCATTTCTTGCCTTCAGCTGAAAATTAATGCTACCAAAATCTCTACATCCTTTTGGTGGTCATCAACTTTATGGAAAAAGTGTGCCTAAGAACATCAGGGATTGATAATCACAATTTTTAAATAGAAAATAATTCATTCTGCTTTTTTCCTCAGGAGAAAAGCAAAATACTTGGGCAAGAAAGCACACAGCATTATAATCTAGATTGGCCTCCAATTCAAGTACTTGTCTGTCCCAAACTTTTTAGTTCTTACAAACTTCTACAAGTTTAATTTCAGAAGAATATCTGCTTTATTGTGGTTTAAACATAACTAGTATTCTATTAATTTTACTAAATATTTGTAATGTAAAATTGCAATTTATTTAAAGATATACTTTACTATTAATTTTGTATACTTCACTTTTGATTTACAAATTCTTATAAATTACCCTCTATATCTTAGTTTTCTTTGTTTGAAAGGAATAAACTGAATATAACAATATATTCTCCTTTTAAGGTAATTTAAAGGAATTCAGCTATTTATGACAAAATGATAATTAAATGACAACAATGAACCCAGATACTTTTCTTTCATGACATTATAAAATGAAAGCTTTACTAGAACAATATAATGTACTAATTTATATGCAGCTTTATAAAGTTAACCTGAGAAAAACAGTTTTGCCCTTCCATCTATGTAAGTAAAATACCAAGTAAAACACAAAATTATATATATTGAGCCAGGTGTGGTGGCACACACCTGTAATAATCCCAGTACTTGTGAGGCTGAGACTGGAGGATCCTAGGTTTGAAGCCAGCCTCAGCAATTTAGGGAGACCCTCAGCAACTTAGCAAGAACCCATTTCAAAATAAAAAATAATAAAAGGGCCAGGGGTATAGTTCAAGGTAGAATGACCCTGGGTTCAATCCCCAGTAAAACACACACACACACACACACACACACACACACACACACGAGTATATTCCAAATAGTCTTAAGTGAGAAATGAAGGGTTAATTTTAAACCCTTTAAAAATATTTTTGTGATTGACACATAATATGTGCATGCATTTATGAGGTACAACGTGACATTTTGATTCATGTACACATTGTTTGGTGATCAACTCAGGGCAATTAGCATATCCATCACATTAAACTTTAATCATTTCTATAAGATGAGTATATTCAAATTCCCCTTTTCTAGAAATGGTTTGTAAACATGCAAGTATAGATAGGAGATAGCGAAGCAAAACTTAAAACACATGAATTGTGTGTATTCAGGACATGATGAATGGAATCATTTTTTATTTGTCCGCACTACTGACAAAATTCAGCAAAACCATGAGCAAAGAGTAGTCTTTGCTGAGTCTAGAATAGACAGGTGCAAAGAAGAGTTGATTGAAGTGGTCATCTTAATTTTAATTCAACAAATATTTGCTGAACACTCTTTTTTATATGCAGGTTTTTTTGCTACTCACTACAAGCAATAACAAGTAAGGAGGCAACAGCTCCTGACATGAAGTAACTTAACATAGGGTGAATCATAAAGCCCATACATAAATTATTACCATGCAAGTGCATTATAATCCAGGGGAAAGCAAGGTTGATGAGCAAAGAAGATCCTGTCAAACTGATTCGCTTCCCTGTCTTGCAACATTTATTTGAAACTTTCTGAGGGGTTCTCACTCCTCTTGTCTCTGAATTGATCCCCTCTTCACCCACTTTGCTTTGGTTTTGCCCACTTGTGATTTCTTTGCAACCTCTTCCAGTTTTATTTTTTAGTGTCTTCTCAGTGTCAACCCTAGATGCAGAGAGCTTTTTAAAAATCAAACAACTGTGCTCCTCTCCCAAGGTACTGTTGTTGTTATTGTTTTTGAAGTGTTGGGGAATCGAAGGCAGGGCCTTGTGCATGCTAGGCAATTGCTCTACCACTTAGCTATATCCCCAGCCCTGGCTTTCCATGTAATGGGTCCTGGGCAGGGGACATAGCCCCTCACTAAATCTCACTCTGCACTCAGCTCCGTGTGCCCCCTTTTAGATTTTCTCCTCACCCCAGAATGCATTCAATTCCCAAACAATATGCTTTCTTCTACCAGCCTATCAATTCCCCTAAGAGCACAGCAATCCTCAGTGTCTTTCCCTTATACCTGGGATGAACCTCGGAATCTGTGCCTACATAACAATCTGTATCATTCAGCCTGACCTCATTCCATCCTCCCTTGCTCTTCACTTTCCTAGACTCTGGACTGTTCTTCCAAATGTTCGAAGGTGCCAGGTTCTCCTTCAGGGCTTCCTTCTTGGCAGGCCCTGCCCAAATCCCGTTTTCATAGCTATCTCCACCCCTACAGGCCTCAACATAAACGTCACTTCCCCAGGAGGTCTCCAGGACCAACAAACCAAATTATAGATTTCCAAATCTAGGTATGACGTTTATAATCCTGTGGTTTTTTTCTTGTAGAGTACTTAAATTTGAGTTCAGGTACAAAGATATTAGGTATGTCGGGAGTGGTGGCGCACGCTTGTAATCCCAGTACTTGGGAGGCTGAGACTGGAGGATCTGGGTTCACGGACAGCCTCAGCAACTTAGTAAGGCCCTCTGCAACTTAGTGAGACCCTGTTTCAAAATAAAGAATAAAAAAATAGGGCTGGGGGTGTAACTTGGAGGTAGAATGCCCCTGGGTTCAATCCCCAGTAC
>PVJS01030110.1:0-24313 GCA_004027185.1 Glis glis | reverse complement strand
GCACGCTTGTAATCCCAGTACTTTGGGAGGCGGAGACTGGAGGATCCGGGTTTGCGGCCAGCCTCAGCTCTCTCTCTCTCTCTCTCTCTACTTAGTGAGGCCCTCCGCAATTTCGTGAGACCCGGTTTCAAAATAAAGTATAAAAAATAGGGCTGGGGGTGTAGCGCGGAGGTAGAACATGCCCCTGGGTTCAATCCCCAGTACCGCAAAAAAAAAAAAATATATAAGAGATAAAACCATTTTAAAGAGCTAGAACTGCCGGGCATGGTGGCGCACGCTTGTAATCCCAGTACTTTGGGAGGTGGAGACTGGAGGATCCGGGTTTGCGGCCAACCTCAGCGCGCATGCGCGCATACGCGCGATCTCTCTCTCTCTCTCCTCCCTCTCTCTCTCTCTCTCTCTACTTAGTGAGGCCCTCCGCAACTTCGTGAGACCCAGTTTCAAAAATAAAGCATAAAAAATAGGGCCGGGGGTGTAGCGCAGAGGTAGAATGCCTCTGCGTTCAATCCCCGGTACCGCAAAAAAAAAAAAAGAGCTAGAACTATGAACTAAGTTTAAGATTAATCCTGAAGATAATTAATATGCACCATCCCACACCAAGGGAATCACTTTGTACAGCCAAATACTTCTTGGTATATTCTGCTGATGAGGCAACTCTACCTGAATATAGTTAATTTTTAAAAAATAATGACAAGCCTGCCTAACCACCAAGGTTTGGTAAAAAGACTTGGGCACGATGGGAAAGCAAAACTGAAGATGGAGATTCCAAGGCATGTGGAAGTGAAGGTGGAGAAGGAGAAAAAGCAGGAAAGAAGTCATGCTACTTGGATGCTATCGGGCCCTTTTCTCCTCTCCTCCTTTTCCATTTCAGCTGTTCATTGGGCCCTCATCCTTTCTCAGCTGAGTCCCCAAGTATCACAAGATTCAAACTGATAAATGTCTGGCTAGAAAGGGAAAGCCTACCTCGTCTGCTAGGCATGCAACAAACACACACCTATGAAGGGCAGGAAATACCTAGAATTTATTCTAACCATTGTGAAAGGCAGTCAACCTCTATTCTCTGGAGTGGTAGAGTCATCCCGCTTCTAGATGATTCACTGAGCAGAACTACCCTTACCCTCGTCTCTTACACTTGAGTCTCCAAAATAGAAATAGCCAAAGAGAAGCTAGCTTATAAACATAAGAGGAAATGCTCACAGTGCCAAAAATGGAAGATAGTAAGAGCTCAGCTCATAATCTAGGAACCACTTAAGTGGAATAACTATAAGCAAAACCAAAGGGGATCAACTGAAGAAACATGCATAACTGCAGAGAGCGTGACAAACCTGGACAATTCTGGACACCTACAAAGCAGCCATGCACCAAGCTGAAAATAAGGAAGTTCATGACTGAATAAAGGCATCAAGGATCCTTGGAGATGGAGCTTCCAAACAAGGCTTTAGTCACAACTAAAAGGACACAGAAAAAATAGATATGCCACAAATATCAACACATTTGAAGGACAAAGACATCTGCATTCATTCTAATATGCAAACCCTGTAACATGCAGGGCATGGTGCTGGAGACTCAAGATGACTCACTGAAGGAGTACCCACTTACTGTCTAGCAAAGAACGGAGCACATGCAGGACCACACACAGGACACAACCTGGTAAATATGAGAAGGAGGAATTATATCTGGATGACAGAGGGGAAAAAAATCAGAAAGGCTCAGAACAGAAAAAGGGCACATGCACTAGGCTATCTGTAGTCACATGTTCAAATGGGGGATGAAGCACACATGGATTCAAACAACCCATTAAGCCCCGAGTTTTCCGTTCTGTGAATATTTCAATGAATTTGACATAGGTGCATTAAAACAGGTTGGAAAATAATCTAGAGCTTATGAATATTATACTAATATTTTATTATGATTATACTATAACATAATAAGTAATTTTATATAAAATTGTATATTATATATTTAAATTTCTATAAGTATTCCACATCTGGGACGGCACAATAGGTTAATAAATGCCTCCTATGTGTCAAACACTGAGCTAGGCAGAATCCACAGCATAAACAAGACAGGCACATAGGAACTTAGTGGGAAAGAAATATATATATATATTTTTTGCAGTACTGGGGATTTAATCCAGGGGCATTCTACCTCTGAGCTACAACCCCAGCCCTATTTTTATGTTTAGTTTGAAACAGGGTCTCACTAGGTTGACGAGAGTCTCACTACTTGCTGAGTCTGTCCTCGAACCTGCGATCCTCCTGTCTCAGCCTCCCAAGTACTGGGATTACAGGCGTGCATCACCACACCCAGCTAGGAAGATATTAAAGAAGTCAGAGGACAAAAGCAGTGTTTACAACTGCATTCCGCCGGGCGTGGTGGCGCATGGTTGTAATCCCAGTACTTGGGAAGCTGAGACCAAAGGATTGCAGGTTCGCGGCTAGCGTCAGCTACTTAGTGAGGCCCTTTGCAACTTAGTGAGACCCTGTTTCAAAATAAAGAATAAAAAATAGGGCTGGGGGTAGATCTCGGAGGTAGAATGCCCCTGGGTTCAATCCCCAGTACCAAAAATAAATAAATAAAAACAATAATAATAAAACTGCATTCCCTGGCATGAAGAAAAATAGGATTCCATTGCAATAAAAAGGAAGAGTGATCAAAGGAAAAGGCATCTCTTAAGAAGTGGCACTTAAGCTGAGACCTGAAGCTAAGAAACATATTTAGATGTATTTGGTCTTTGGAAAGCAGGGGATGGTGCCACACAATAAGCTAAGTACCTTGGGAGGTGGGAGGAGAAGGTAAGATATAACCTGTTCCCTGAGGAATCTATTCCTAGGGATGTAGCTACATGCAATATGTGGAAGCCATCGGATAGGCAGAACTTTACAATTATGGGAACTGGAGAAGCTAGAGAGATCTTAAAACCTATTTATGGTCAACCACTTCTTTTTTCAAGTGAACAAAATGAAGCCCAGAGATTGGCTCGGTGACACTGAACTATGTGGGGGAGAAGGTGGGGCCCCAGCCTGTAACTTCTACTACATCATACTGCCAATTACTGTTTTCATCAGAGAACTTACTTTTCAAAGTCAGAGCTTAGTAAATTGGTAGTATATAAGAAACACTTAATACCTTCAGGTAAAATAAGCAGACTGAGTGCCACCCAAGTATTTCACTAGACTTTGTGAAAGGTCTTTGTGAAACTCTTTACCAGTTTACAGCAAAATGAGAAATGTAGTAAATTTTCCATAAAGCAAAATATATTCAAGTTCTCTTCTGAAATTACGTACATCCTACTTTTGAATGGCTAAGCATGTAAGAAATCATGCTGGTAATAGAGAATGAGTCAAATTATTTTAAATACCTTTCCTTGGCAAACCCATCAGTCCCCACACTACCACTGGCCATACACTTTTCCTTCTTGTACTTGTCTGAGAAATACAAACATCAAGGAACAACTGTTACAGAGTGTTGGGGAGAGTGAAGGGAGCCACTAATGGAGCTCATAGCAGTGCTGCTCTTCAAAGAAAGAAAATGGAAAATACATTGCTTATCAAGGAAGAAAAACAGAAAGACATGAAGATACATTCATACAACTGAAGACCCACAAAATAAAAGGGTCCACAAATAGACCAAAGAATACTCTTTCATTTACTATAGCTGCCCTTAAAAATCAAATATCGTCAAAAGTAAATATTGATTTTTCATCACATATTTTCCAAACATCTCACTATATTTTTTAAGCATAGTATGGAAACAAAAACAAGGGAGAAATTCTTTTCAAAATGGAGTCACTATAACATTTACCACTTCATGCCCTTTAACCCAAAAACCCCACTCCAGGTACAAATCACCTGTAACACAGAAAACTGCACCTATTTCTGCCAGTTAGCAGCCACTCAAGGTCTGGGTCAACCTGTAAATAGGTATTTCTGAAGCATGTGACTGGCTCCCACCTGAGCAGAGTAACAAGCGGGTCAACAATGGAGTGGGCACACAATGGGGAAAGCAGTTCAGCAGTGTATGAAACTCTTCTCAGTGGAGGAGAGATACTGGGTTCCACTTCAAGGAGACTAACTGCAACCATTTCACTTAATTTATAGTTCCAATGAAGAAACGGTGACCTAAGTAAGAATTCCAGATTTTTGTGTCCTTGACGGTCACCAGATGAGGTCACCCTTGAAGAGATGAGGTCACCCCCGATGCTAAATGATCTACTGGAAAAACAGTCAGGCTGTTCTTCACTGATGCTACTCTCTATTTTGGACACGGACTGTCTCAACCTAGCTCAACTTGAGAAATTTCTAAATCTTTCCAAGGACATCAGAAGCATTTGTGTCTATAGCAGAGCATTTATCTCTGTTACTGAAGAAAAGTCACCTTCCAGAAGAACTGCCATGAAAGCCCATATCATGTGCACTATTTAAAAAAACACAGAAAAGGAAAAGTAGTTTAACAACAAAACTACAATATATACCAAGAAAGTCAAGGGGAACTACAAGAAAACTAAATTCTTGATGCCTTATTTTATCAAAATGGTGTAATAAGCAGTAAAGACCTAATTTATTGAGAGAAATTATATAGCTTCGACTGTTTTGATTGATGCTAATTTCATATTAAGATTTATAAGACATGAATCATTTGTTTTTTGTTTTTTGTTTTTTTGCGGTACCAGGGATTGAACCCAGGGGCGTTCTACCTCCGCGCTACACCCCCGGCCCTATTTTATACTTTATTTTGAAACCGGGTCTCACGAAGTTGCGGAGGGCCTCACTAGGTAGAGAGAGAGAGAAAGAGAGACAGGGAGAGAGAGCTGAGGCTGGCCGCGAACCCGGGTCCTCCGGTCTCTCCGCCTCTCAAAGTACTGGGATTACAAGCATGCGCCACCACGCCCGGCTGACATGAATCATTTGGAAATAATGGACCCTGAGCTACGGAAATGGCGACAACCCAAAGGTGTTTACTGACATACCAGAACAATGATGGGAGTTTCAAGGAAGAGTCTCTTTTACTCTAAAAAATTTCAATAAAAACCCACTTTTTAAAAATGGAAAGACAGTTATCCCTTTCAACGGGTGTTGATCTACCCTTTATCATTAGAGGTAGAATATATCACCCAGAAAGTCACCCTGAAGCTGTAAGCATCTTAGAGGGAAAAAAAATTAAACTTCAAAGTAAATAAAGATAGGAGTAGAAAGCCAGGCATGCTGGTGCAAGTCTGTAATCCTGGTACTTAGGAGGCTGAGGCAGGAGGATCGCAGGTTCGAGGCCAGCCTCAGCAACTTAGCAAGATCTTCAGCAACTAAGCAAAACCCTCTCTCAAAATAAAAAATTTAAAGGGCTGGAGGTATAGCCTGAAGGTAGAATGCCCCTGGATTCAATTCCCAGAACCAGAAAAGAAAAAAAAGGACTAGAATCCTATTAAGACAAAAAAAAAAAACTTAGACACACGTGTTCAAAGGGTGTATAGCAGGAAACTCGCAGTGGTTTCAGTAACGGAGACTTTACTGTGTATGTGTAGAGGGAGGCTTTTAAAAAATCTAAGCCACTGAAATCTCAAAATGACACCCACCCATATGACCCACTTTGCTTTCTATTCAAAGAAGTTTTGATGCTGTTTCTCTAGTTCTCTGTGGAAGCTTCTTTTCATGTCTAATAGATTTAAAAGGTAAAAGGTATGCTTTTACTTAAGCAGAGAATGGCATAAAAGACCACTGAGGGCCTTGGACCTGTAAATAAATTTTAATGGGAAAGACATGAAATCAAATATACAGAAAGGGCAATAAATAAATGTCAAATATTATAAAGTATATGGGTATTTGGGAAAGAGAGACAACATTGTTGGATGGGGTAAGATTATTATTAGGTTAATTCAGAGTGTGTCAGGCAGTACACTGAGCCCCTTTAAGGAGCATTAACCCCGTATGATCCTACTAGCCTAATAAAATAGGTTGTTTTACCCCTATTTTTCAAATTAAGAAATGGGTTTTAAAAAGATTAACTTGCCCAGAACCATAAAGTGGACAATTCAGAACTATGAGACTCCACAAGCTCTTTTACATCAGTAAAGCAGTTAAAATAAGCAATGTATGCCACTAACCCAAACCAATTAAATAAGAATCTCTCCTAAGATGCCAGACATTGGTATTTTTGTAAGTACTCAATTCGATTCTAATATGAAGCCAAGGTAGAGAACTATACAAGACCTTCATAAGACAAGTGGATTTATCAGCTGGGTCAGGAAGAACAAACAGGAATCGAATAACTAGACTAGGGAAGGCATTCAGTTTTTAGGGGGAAATAAGACTTCAGAAAACATCAGTGGAAGTGCTGAGGCAGAGAAGGGAGAGAGCAAGTTCAGGGAAAGTCTCACGAGAGGCTTTACTGGCAGCAGCAATTGAAAAGGCAGAAAAAGTAGGCTGGAATCATTTGCTGAGAGCATAAAGTAGAGGCTAGAATAAATCTGTACCTAAGACGATAAGAAGAGAGCATGAAATGATTTTTTAACTAGTGTGACAAATGGGGTATTAATATTAGGAAGATACAGAAGAAATAACAATTGATTAATCTAAAGCCAGTGAACAATGGTACAAAATATAGGGGAGGACAGGAATCGAGCACAGCTTGCCAAGCGCTCAGGTGCAGCTCAGTATCTACAACCCTGAGCTCGGTGCGGACCCTTTCCAACATTCACCATTATAAGTCTCCATTTGCCGGGTGTGGTGGCGCACGCTTGTAATCCCAGTACTTTGGGAGGCGGAGACCAGAGGATCTGGGTTCGCGGCCAGCTTCAGCTCTCTCTCTCTCTCTCCCTGTCTCTCTCTCTCTCTCTCTCTCTCTCTACTTAGCGAGGCCCTCCGCAACTTCGTGAGACCCGGTTTCAAAATAAAGTATAAAAAATAGGGCCGGGGGTGTAGCGCAGAGGTAGAACGCCCCTGGGTTCAATCCCCAGTACCGCAAAAAGAAAAAAAAAGTCTCCATTTCTTCCTTTGAAAAAATGGAGAAAATAATCATATCATCTTGCTCAGGTACTGGAAGGTATACAATGACGTCTTTAGAAGGCTTTGAAAGGGCTGAAAACTCAGTAAACGTAGAATGGAGTTTGGCCTGCCTATTCAGATTTTATATTCTGTCACCTTCGACATTGGCCCAGCCAGTACCCAGGTGCCACATGAAGACATAAGAAATAGAAATGTTTCCTAAATGGTAAGGTGCCACGTTCTCTCCAACAACAAAAAGGATCATCATTTCACAATTGATCAATTTGTATCTCAAGTGAGATATTACATTTATTTATAGAAAAAGATTGTGTATTAAATGATTGTACATCCCCAACTGAATTTGGGGGGCCAAGTATTATACATGAAACAGTTCAATTTTAGTATTAGAATTTAGTTAAACTTTCAATTATTACTCATCCCACACAAGTTAAAACCTGACACCTGCCAAATGTTTGGACACTTATAATATTTCCTATTTGACTTTTCTCATGCTTTATTTTGTCTTAAGATTATTTCCACATGCTCAGTTGGTAATCTTTTAGCTAAGTGATTTTGAGATCTACAATTGAAATGGCAAGAAAGTACTTCCTAAATAATTTGCTATATTCTTAAAACTAACACTTCTAGCCATTATGATAGAAACTTGAGGTGGTGGCTAGTGTATCTCCCCTCTTTTCCCAGAAAAGGAAATAAACATTTGTAAAGAGGGGAAGGGAAGGAGAACAGCATCTAGTTGTAAAATAAAAAGGGGGGGTTAACTTCTTACATCTTTCAAGCCTTTACTAAATGTCACTTACAAATGAGAAAAAGATATTGAATATTTGAAGCTGTTTTTAAGAAAGTCCTATGTTCTTTTTACCCCTCTCTGGAATGTACAGACTCTCTAGTATGCTCAGAGGAACTATGTTTCTACAGTGAAGTAATTACATTAATTTCCAATGCCCAAACCCAAAGTTTTCAAAGGAGATCAGCTCTAATGCTTGGGTAATCTATTAAGACACATACAAAATGGCTGCAGCTGGTAAGAAAAAAAAACTTTCAGCAAACGAGAAATTTTCTTCTGAATTGTTCTTTGACTAGAGAACCACTCTAAAAGAAGCGATAGGTCCTACTGCTGCTCACTTGTTCTGTACTGGAAATAAAATAGATCTAACAGGTATAATGAATGCCCGTGAGAGATCAGAGAGGGATTCTTGAAATAAACTTTTGTGGTAAAAAAGGGTAAGAGGGAGCGCACAAAAATATACTGAAACACCTGCTTGGATGAAAGGACAGGGGTATTTTCACCAAACCATTTGAATCCTCATTCTCAGAGACCCACACGCTCCTTATCCCATTCTGTGCCTGCACAGGTAAAACAAAAATATATTTTTGGCTTTGGAATAGGCCTTCTACTTAGGATTAATTACAGGCATATCTGCTGCTCTGGGAATTCGCTTTCAAACAAAATGAGGTCAACTAAAAACCTGACTGAAGAAACTAGAATAATACCCTTCATCTCATAAACACCCACAAACCTCAACCTAAAGAAAGCAAAAATTCCTGCTGCAGTCCCTCTCAAGAAGAAAGGTAAAGGTTCGGATCTCTGATGATTATCCTGAAGAGACAGGAAAGCAGTATTAACTAGGCCAGGGTTAATAACTATAAACTTACTAGCCTGTATCACTGGCTGTTGGCCATGCATCCCAGAGCTTTGGCTTTATGCTTTATAACATATAAAGTTTCCAACTGCTAATTTTCCCTGTAGTTTGAAAACCAGAACCCCATTAAGAGGCAGTGATTTGCAGATATGTTCTCTGGGTAAGTACACAAACCAAACAACAAAAAAACACCCCAAACTAAAAGATATGTTTCAGCATTTCCAACAAAAATACCAAAGGTTCCATGGTAAACACTAAACCTTCTCATGCTCTTGGGTAAAGGGGGCCCAGAGTCTCAGAGCTACACAGACACCAGCAGACATTCCTTGAAAACGCTTCCAAGACCCTCTTGACACCTGTGGCAAAGCAGCGTGTCTTAAACATGTGTTCTGTTTAAGTGGCTTTTAAAGCATAAGCATGGTGTCTTTAAAAGCGATTTGTAACAAGAGGTCAGACTATAAAATTGAAGAGGTTAGAGAAAAAAATCAATTGTATATAAACTGTCAAAACCCAACTCTAAATAGCAGAGTTGGTCACAAATTGTTGTACAGGGTAAAAGGAAAAGAATTCTCCAAGTTGGAAATGCCCAGTTGCCAGTGTGGGAGCAGGAAGCCTTTGCCCAGTTGTAAAGATCAGAAAGCATTTCTCTTCTATACTGAAAAAGGAAATCTATAGATCAGAAATTCAGGGAATAAAGACTCATTTCTATTCATCCCTAGAGAAATTAAATACCTTTAGCCCTGTTGTGGACTAAATTGTATCTTCCAAAATTCATACACGAAAACCCTAATCCTCAGTGTGACTATATATTTGGAGATAGGGACTTTAAAGAAGTAATTAAGATTAAATGAGGTCATAAGAGGGGGCACTCATCCAATAGGCTGGTGTCTGAATAAGAGGGGAAGAAGAAACACCAGAGCTCTCTCTTCACGTGCACAGAGGAATCACCATGTGAGAACACAGTGGGAAGGTGGCCCCCTCGCAAGCCAGGAAGGTGGTCTCACCAGAAACCAACCTTGTCAGAATCTTGATCTTGGACCTGCAACCTCCAGTACTGTGAGAAAGTAATTTTTGTTTTTTAAGCCACCCAGTCTGTGGTACATTCTGTTATGGCAGCCCAGGCTGACTAATACAACCTCCCTAAGCCAATTCTTTCTCTCAGTTGCCTTTATCTTCCTACTGCTGCCACCCAATCTTTGAAGACTCTGGGGATCTAAACCTTAAGAATATACCGACTGAACTATGCCCTCTCACTTTTGAATCCACATTGTCAGCTATCCTCACCGTTAATTCTTCCTTCGCCTTTAACAACATCTACCCTTCTTCCTCCAATTCACTTAATGCCGGGGCAGACCTTAATCGCCACATACACTGCTCCTGGTCTGTCTGCCCACAGCCCATTGTCCATCCCAGTCTGTCCATACTGGCTAGCTTCAACCTCCTCAGAACAGCGCGTCACCACCAGCCTGAACACTGTCAAGTAGTACATAGTACACACAGAGACCTGAATTCAAGGGTCTAGATTTCCCAGCTCAGCTGCCCTAATGCTATTTTTTCCAACTTCTCATGGAAAAGCCCTGCAGAGGCCAAATGACCCACACTGTCCTATGGATATCTCTTGCATTTTCTTACTCCCTTGCTTTCATCCTCGTTGTTGCAACAATTTAGAATGTCCTCTCTGCTTATTGCCTCTTTCTAAATGATGGCTGGAAGAGAGAAGCTACTGAAGAGCATTACACAATCACAAGGGACTATGGAAATATCATCCCAAAATAATGTTCTGACACACAACCGATTTTATTCAAATCGGCTTTTGGCCCCACCAAATCATCCTGCCAGGTGCTCATACCAGATCTGAATGATAGTGCCCTCTAGTAAAGGAGACATTATACGAGTAATGCTTTAAGATTTAGGAAAAATCACAAATTCTATAACATCTCCATGAACTCTGTAACAAGTCTCATTGGGGTTGAGAGTAAAGAGAAAACCCACGTGGCTTTGGCTGGCCTTTGAAAACAGACCACACACTATTTCTTAGAGCCTATGATGTTTAACTTAAACAGCACAGATAAATTCCAGCCCCATATAAATAGGAAATAAGGAATATGCAACACAAGTGAACTTCAGGTTTTCACAGGCTCTCACAATCTCCTGACTCCCATCCTGAGCACTGCATATGTTCTAAAGACTGTGACAAGTATCCTTAGATCTGATCTCCAAGTTCAATCAGTTTTGCTCCCAACCCTCTGCTTTTACTCCCAAAGTCACCATGTATATCCCAGCAAAAAAACTTCCTACTAATGAAGTCTCAGATTTTCTCAATTTTCAACTATCCCTTCCCCTATCAATCCTCCAAAAAACATCAAGTCTTTTCGACCCTCTTTTTATGAGGACATAACTGAGTTTCATAACCTACTCTGGGTCCTTACTGATTTTGGCCATGTGGGTGGCAAATCACAGTAATGCCAAGATTTCAAACAAACTGTATACCCAGCTCCTGGTTCCATGTGCCTCCAAAATAGCCTGTCCTGCTCAATGGACTTTCTACTTCCATACTTTTATAGCTGCTATTTTCTCCACTTGGCATCTTCTCTCTACTAATTTAAATAACATTCATGCCCACCGTCATAATAAACTTTGCTTGATGCTTTAAAAATAACCACCAAAAGCTGGGCATTGTGGCACATGCCTATAATCCTAGTACGTGGGAGGCTGAGACTGGAGGATCTCAGTTTCGAGGCCAGCCTCAGCAACTTAGCTAGACCTTCAGCAAGTTAGAGAAACCTAGTTTCAAATTAAAAAGGGCTGGGGGTGTAGCTCAGAGGAAGAATGCCGCTGGGTTCAACCCCAATACCAAAATAATAACAACAACAATTATTATTATTAAGTAATAATAAGTAATCTACCAAGAGCTCTCTCCTGGTAACTTAGCACACACTACATCAAAGAGACACTTACAAGACCCCATCACTAACTTCATATGTATTTGGTCGTTGTTACGTAGAAACCCAACCAGGGTGGAGACTTAAATTCTAAAAGAGCCTTAGCTCTTCCATCCTGCTAACCCAAGTCAAAGTGCACCCTAGTCAGTAGCACCCAAAGATATTCCAAGGTCACTGATTAGCACCCAAGAGCACTCAAGCTGCCTGATGAGTTTATTTTTCCCCTTCTAACTCAGGCATGCTAGGGCAGGAAAATGATACCAAGCAGATCTACAATCAGGGCCCAGAATCCAGCACAAACTGATAGTATAACACTGAGGGACTTCAGTGACTGTTTCCTGGAACACCAAGTGCCCAAGAGGGATGGGCCATCAGCTTCCCATCAAGAGGAGAAAAGAACCACCCACTTCCATGACAGATTGACTGTTAAGCACATGTACAGCAGGCCTCTTGCAGGAGAAAAGGCAAGCTGTCCTGCCAGAGTTCTTAAAAGCTTCTGAGGACAACAATATTCTTAAGAAGTGAAAAAGATATATTCTAATCCATACTGGATAGATAGCCCCTATATAAAATTAAAGACTCTTTAGGGTTAACAGTTCCCAGAATTTGAGAATTACAAAATACCAACCATTTTCACATCAAATAATTACAGTAGTCAAAGAAGACTAATTATTAAAATTACACAGAGCTTGTATAATCAATCCCAAGAGTTTAAAAAATCATATAGAAATCTATATGTTTAAGTGCAACCTAATCTTTTCAGAGCCAGTTGCTCTTTTCACCAACCACTTGCTCCCTAAAGTCTGGGAAATTTTCCTGACCAGTGGAATACCGATAAAATATGCCAAAGTATGCATTAATATTTTACCCTCTATCATTTCAATGAAAACAGAGAACCAGGACTATATAATGTTAGGTATATGTAGCTCCAAAAAAATTAAATTTAACAAAAACTAAAATGATTAACATCTCTTTAACCAACTTTTCATATTTATTTTGTCTCATACACAGACACAAAGAATGCAACTGTACATGTATTCTACAAATGAATAACTATCAAAATAAACTACAGAAGCCGGGTGTGGTGGCGCACACTTGTAATCCCAGTACTTTGGGAGGCGGAGACCGGAGGATCCGGGTTCGCAGCCAGCCTCAGCTCTCTCGCTCTCTCTCTCCCTGTCTGTCTCTCTGTCTCTCTCTCTCTCTCTCTCTCTCTCTCTCCTTAGTGAGGCCCTCCACAACTTCGTGAGACCCGGTTTCAAAATAAAAAGTATAAAAAATAGGGCCGGGGGCGTAGCGCGGAGGTAGAATGCCCCTGCATTCAATCCCCGGTACCGCAAAAAATAAATAAATAAATAAAAATAAACTACAGAAATAAAATTATTGTTCCTTAGATATTAAAAGTAAACATTTCTAAGCAATGTTTTCAAAGCCAACGACTTTGAAAAACAAATTAAGTCCCTACCTTCATACACCATAAAAATTAGAGGCTCATCATAATTAACTGGGTAATTTATATAAGAATCCAAGCTCCTACCAATGACTATTTAAGAAACTGAGAAAACAAGATTTTAAATATTGGAAAATAAGTCCACAGTCATTTATATAAATATGCAGAACACCTTACAACAGAGAAGAAACTTTAAGCTGCTGGTATTAAAATGTTATTTAAAATCTCCACGTATTTAAGAAAGAATATTCTTTTATTCATCACAAAGCTGAAACACAAACAAGACATTTAATGGCAATGTGTTTTCTCACCAAAAGCTGATTTACTGCTATGTAGTGTTTCCAGGAAAGTATTTCCAAGAGCTCAACCGTCATTTTTAATACCGACTCCTCTTCACAGCCTGCTCTGTGGCACTACCACCTCCTTACAAACTGGAGGAAAATGCTGAAATGGATGTTTCAGTGACTTTCTTGATCTCAATATTTCCCCCTACCAGATTTTGGAATATTATACAAAGCCAAGTGTACCCAATTTTAGTTCTTAGATTTTCTGTCAAGCCTTAATTTTACAAGACACAAAACTCTAAAGAATAAAATACTTCTGTGACCCAAGGAAGGATGACACCGAAAGTCAAATGTCAAATGACGAACATGCTAGGTCCTACTGAACAGTTCAAATAATGCTATGCACACACAAGAAATTATCAACACTAACCTCAGTAACATGTATGGAGGAGAAAGCACCGTGGGATATGGAGAAAAACACACCAAGCGCCGTGTGCATGTGTGTTTCTATCACTCTGAACCTCATTATGATGTACAATTACAATGCACCAATAAAAGAATAATTAAAAAATAAAAAGCTACTGTTAGCATGGTGATCGGTGTTCAAGTGAGCTTTGGCTCAAGCCCTGGTCTGGGGGCTTTCACTGGGTGATGATGGCTCCCATTATTTACAAATGTGGAAGCTTCTTACACACGAAAGCCCTTAGTTCCAATAAGCTCTGGGTAACCTGTTATCTCCATTTAAAAAGCCTCTTCCTCACAATTACCATCCATTTGAAGAGTGATTTGACCCATACTCTGTCCTTTGAGACATTACATAAAAGGACTCTCACCTACTCAAAAATCAATCTTTTCAATTAGATGAAAACTTAATGAAAGCTGAGATCATCTTGATGAAAGCAAAATACTGCCAAAAGGCGAAAACAGCTTTACACTCTAACGGTAAACCCACAAAGTTGCCAGATTATAATCCTGCTGCTTAGTCATTATGGCCCAAAGAGTGTGACTGCCTCACTAGGGCAATGCCTTTCCGTAAGATAGGATATCCAGGGTTTAACATCCTTGCAGGAAGCTCTGACACTATCACTGCCAAACAGATATTTGCTGATTTGGTTCCCTACACAAGAAAGCACTGAATCATAGCTCTGTAAGTTTCTTCAAAACAAAGAGTAATATCCCAAATATGCAAAAAGTGTTCTGACAAGAACTGCACTTACCTATGTCCCTTCTACACATTCCCCTACTGATTGCATATCATGATCATGGAATAAAATAAAGGAAATGAATATAGGCTTATCTACTCACTTTAACCCCTTTATCTCAAGGCCAATAACATCCATGCACTTGGGAGATAGTGAACCATAAAGAATGAGGACAGGGATGAAGGACGACAAAGCTGGCAGATGCAGAGTCCAACTCACAAGCATGACATGGGAGCCAATTTAGCTAAGTGAACACAGGCTGAATTAACCTGACCTTTATGCTTCAATGTCCTGATTTGTACAACACCTACCATGTGCCCAGCTGAGTCCTGAGCTGCTGACAATAAGATTTGAAGAATCTAAGACTTGAGACAAAAATGAATCTAGGATGAAACCTACTTTTTACTTAAGCCCAAAAGTGAACCTACAACCCTCTCTGTTAAAAAAACAAACTATAAGCATTTTCCAAAAATTGCAAAAGGAGAAGCACTACTAAAAGACAATCATTTTCTAAAATTACTTAAACTGAATCTTAAAACATAAGCAACCTTCAAATATATATGCATGTTCACTTGACTTTATGCCACTAATAGATCACGGCAGCTGTGTAGGTAGAAACAAACAAGAAATGAGTAAATCATCCTGTTGTAAGGCAAGTCACATGTAATAACACACTCAAAGGATCCTTGCATACCAGGTATTAAGAATTCAAAACTGAAAGGGTACCAGGGGAGGGGGCACTAAATAGTGATATAACAAATAAAACTTAAGAGGCTGACAAGAGATGAAAGGGGGCATGATGTGCAGGATTTAAGGTTGTCACAACAAAATATTTGCGTGAATAAAAAGTACAGGGTGAGACTTCACTGGCCATATTAAAGGGAAAAATAATTGACTATAGTCATTCATAAAATAAATATTATATTTGGAAAAGAACAGGGAACTTTGAATGCCTAAAAGTGCTTGAAATCTGTCCTATAGACAAAAGGGAATGTTCCAGGTAGGCGGGACTGAGCCACAGCTGACCTTTATCTCTTACTCCAATATAACTAAATCCTGCAAGGTTATTTTTATCTCAGAAGATAGTCCAGAAAGTCAATGCTAAAAAAGTTGCAAAAGCAAAATCATACTATAATTGATCCACAATTTGTCTAACACCTGAGCACAGACAAGTCTAGAACACCAGTAACTTAAACCACACTGCCCTACAGTTTACTTAGCTATAAAATGGGGAAACACGTGCTACCTACATCTCAGGGTTCTGTGAGAACTCAAGTGAGTAAATGCATGTAGACTGCTTAGGATGGTGCTTAGCACAAAGAAAAAAGCCTTCCAATGATGTTGATAAAACCACTTCTGTGCATCATGTCCTCTGACATCACACAAAATGAAGGATTGTTGATTCAGGAGCCTGTGTAGGGGTGTATGCATGTGGGAAGAAAGATGAGGAGTTAGATTTTTCTAACTAAAATCCATTATCTTAAAAGACTGCTTTAGGAAACTCAGCAATCGAACCTGCTATCATCCATTTTTTATAGTTAGATATAATTGCAACCTCATAGGCATCATTTAATCAAGACTTAACAATTAGATTTTTAAATCCAAAAACATGATTATTTTCTTAGATAGGTGCACACAATTTTGTCCCAGGTGGTGGACATGTAAAGCAAAGGATGGAAGAACTACTAAATCCCTTATCATAGTGGCCTTCCCAAAGTGCTAATTATTACCCAATTATGACAGACATAATCTTGAGAGCAGAGGGATTAACAAACCTAATGTGATCTCACAGAACCTTTTTTCCAACCTGTCTCTAAACAACTACCCACCACAAAAACAAAACACAAGGTGACTTCTACACGAGAAAATAAAGTCATGAGTAGCAGCATCAACCCTTACCTTGGCTCTAACATCAGCAAGTTAGATCTTTAAGGGAGAAAAATCAAACCTGTGTGTTAATCTTGTTTCCCATCCCACGTTTTATAGACAATAAAGGCCCTGAGAAGTGAAGTGCTCCCTTAAGACACTCAGGGTCAAATCAGGACTAGAACCTGAGTATCCTTCTACACAAAACAAGATTCTGTACACACACCCCACCCCGCCATAAGAGTGAGTGGAGGAAAGTGGAATATTTTTGACAGCCTACATTTTCAGGTCTGATCACCAGGTTTCTCACATCTAATTACAATATCTATCCCATTTGCAGCTAAATAAGATTAATTCCTAGTCACTGATCCTTAATAGTAACTGTCCCTACTCCCAGCAGCCAACACCCTCCTTTGAAAGAGATGCAGATCACTAATTAGTGCATCTTCTGTTGAGAGGCTCTAATTGCCTAACCACACCCAAGCCCCTTGGCTAGACTAAGATTCTTTACAGACCTAATACACCAAACAAGAGACAAAGCTGCACCAAAAAAAATAAATCTACTAAGAATTAGAAAACCCTGAAAGGGCTCTATTTATCATTTTAAAAGAGAAATCTAAGTCCTTTAGCTTCCCCATTTTTTTTTTTTTGGAAAAAATCTTTCCCAAAAGGTAGGAGAGGTATCCCAGCAGCACTTGCTTTGAAAACATAAGTTGTCCAAGGGCTCTGTGGGTACAGAGAAAAGGCAAGGCTTGAAGGGTTCTAAATATTATAGAAACAAAGTACAAAGTGCAATAATTTCTCCTAAAATAATCTCATTTATGCAATTTATCTCCACTCTTCCAAAGATTTCCAATTCAGGAATGAGGAAAAATACCAACTGCTTTTGAGAGCTTTCCTATAAACTGTCCCTGTCCCCATGAAAACCTTTCATAGTAGCTATCTTTACTATTCCTCGTTGCTGGGTCAGACACTTAAGGCTTAGAGAGGCTGAATAAGAACAGAATTCTTAACCCCGGTGTCCACCCATTCAGTTCTGTAGCAGATGAGGTCCTATTTCTAACTCTTAGCTAACACTAGCAGGTCTGTAACCAGGCTGTGGGCACACAGAGGCCTAAGTACACGCTTTCACAGCCCCAACTGGCATGAGCACGTGGCACCATGCTTCAATGCAGGACTCTGAGATCTTTAGAACTTGTCCCTCACCCCCAGCCCCCTTCTCTCTCTTAAAAGTTCCCATTTACTTTCTTCAAAATCTCAAGTGAAATTTTAAAAAGTCTTTCAAAGGACATAGGTCATTATCCCCACCTTTTACTAATGAAGCAGCATGAGAATGGAAACTACTACAGATTACTGGTTCCAGTGAATGGGGAATCAGTACAGAATCCTGTTCAGCAAATAAATTCTACAAAATGAGAAAACTCGGTTTACTGAAAAGAAGTTACAGTTAAAGCTAAAACTAAACTTTAAATTTTGTTTGGCGAAACAATATCCAGATTTTTATTTAAATATTAGATAACATGGTTATCTTCAAGGGCAATGCATATGTTTTACACATCTCCTTGGAGGATCCCATTCTCAATTAAACAGAAGCCATGGGAAAACTGGCATTAGCATCCTCTCCCTGCTCTTGCGAAGCAATAGTAGCTCATCTGGGCTCTTCAGATCAGGAACACATTTTACAATCATAATCCTTATAGCTGAACCTAATAGAGAACTCTGGATCCAACTTAAATATTGAGAACTGCATAGCAAAACCCTCCTTTCCTTCCATCTTTACTCCTTAGCTCAATTTGGAGCTACATGACAGATACAGTAGCCCTTTATTTCCCAAAACTGCCCTTTGCCTTTGAAGTTACCCAGGAATACCTTAAGTATGAACTAAAAATAAAAATACAAAAGCAGCTACTATTGGAAGTAGTCTCAAATTTAACATAAATAAATTTAAAAGCTCAACTGCTGCCATTTTTTTAAACAAGGCAAGTTTTTCTCAGGGTGAAGATTTCATTTTTACAGCTATAAGAGATTTCCCAAAAAAATAATAATTAATGTTTCTTATCTTGAACCTCCTATTTGAAAAGGAAAATTTTACTGCCATACATTCATAAATATTAGCCTCCATGTAAAAAGAAATATCGGAATATAAAAATGTGTCTTTGCCTTCAAAGGCTACACAGTTCTCAGAGAAGTAAATTCCTTGATATTGTAAAATAGCCATAATTCTCACCACTACCCACCAGAGGTGTACTAGCTAAGAGACTTTAGTTTTAAATAGATGCCACTGTTATTGAGATTTCTTGATCATTTAAAGGTCTTTTAGGGTGTGTGTGTGTGTTGGACATTTAAAGGTCTCGATATTTAACAGCATAATGTTCTGGAATTGTTATCTGAATCAAAATGCAGAAAATGTCTAAGTCAGCAAATTTGACATCGGGAATAAATCAACTCTATCAGAGTATTGATGTAGAATCATACACAGAAACACAACTAATGGGCATTCCTCACGGCCACCGCCCCAATCTGCACTTTAAAGAGGACAGGAACTACAGTGGCATTATCTTCTCCCAACAACCAGGAATGGACAAGGGGAGCCCTGTGTGACAATGGCGAGTTAGATGACACCTCACCTCCCTCCTTCTTACTTAATTCCATGACTAATTGGGGAGGGGTAATAAATGCAGAAGGCGGCTTAAAAAAAGTGCAGGCGTGTTCAACAACTGACAAAAGAGGTTAAGATTCTATATACACCCACAGTACCATTTAGTCAATTTCTATTTAAGAAACAAACTAGGACAATGAAACCAATATAGGAAAAAGAAAATGCTTAGGTGAACTACTCCTAGGTGCATTTTTAGCACATGTGACCTTCCAAAGTGCTCCAAGTATGTGTACGTAGATGTGTGGGCATGTGTGTATTTATAGAAAGTGTTGAGAGTGCTATTAAAAAAATACATGAATAAATCATAGAATGTTAGTGCTACAAGAGCCTTCCAAGAGCTAGCCCCACAGCCCCAATTTTAGGTAGGCAAAGCAAGACCAAGACATGGACCAAGGTAAAACTTGATAGTGACAGAAGCAGGCAAAGCATTCAAGTCTTCAAATTCAAGAACAATCTTACCTTCAATTATTCTGATTTCATGTCTTTATTGGAGGTTTTTTGGTTCTTTTTTTTTTCTTGGTACTAGGTATTGAATCCCTCATTTTATTTTGAAACAGGGTCTCGCTAAGTTGCTGAAAGGTCTTGCTAAATTGTTGAGGCTAACCTCAAATCTGTGATCCTCCGATCTCAGCCTCCCAAGTACTAGGGATTACAGGCAGGCATGCGCTACCATGCCCAGCTTCATATCTTTATTCTTAAATTTATACTTTCTCTGAGAAGATGACTGCCCACTCCTCTCTAGGAAACAGATTCTTTTAAGGATCACATAAGGTCTGGCCCTATTTCTCCCAAAAAACTGTTAGTCTAACCTAGTGATTCTCAAAGTGTAGTCCAGGAACCTGAGGGTCCCCTGAGACCTTTTCATGGATCTGGAAGATCAAAACAATACCTTTCTCTCATAACTGTAAAATAGAGCTTTCTAAAGATTATATATGTGATCTCTGCTTTTGCATTCAGTCTGTTGTAATATCAGAATACAGTTGACTTCTATTAAGCCACACATTAAAGACATGAAAAATGTAAAGCTATGCCACCCTTATCATTTTTTGTTTTAGAAATATATTTCATTTTTAAAAATAGTCTATTGTGTAATGGGTGTATTATGTCTTGACCTAAACAAATGTTTTTAAGTTTGCTCATCTTAATTTCTAATATAGTAAATATTAATAAACATATTTACCATATTTACATAAATTATTGAGGACCCCAAAAACCTTTTGTTAAGTGTATAAAGGGATCTTATGACCAAAAGGTTTGTGAATTGCTGATCATTGTTAAGTCAGCTGTCTTTTATGGTGAATTCCTTTAGCACATACAGAGAAACCTTAGAACAGTTTCCTATTGCTGTCTTTACCTTCAAAGGGATGTTCCTCCAGCCTTGGAACTATGTAAACTACTTCTTTGCCCAGTATTACCCTGATTTACAAGGGGAAAAAAATGTTAATGACCTCAACTTCCTTTGATCTAGAATTCTTATAAAACTATGGTAGGTATAACTTTACATTCTGACTCTCAGAAAAGACACTTTATAAAGCATTGCCACAAACTGTTTCCTGCTGTATATTTACATTGGTTTAGAAAATGCTTGGCTATCTTATGGATCTCTCCTAAACAATACAAAGGCTACCAACAAGCAGTGTTTCGTTTTCACCTGGTGGCAAGGCTCCATCTTCCACTCTCTCCTGAAGCCCTGCTCCTTCCTTCCCAGGGCTCCTTTTCACCACATCAGCACATGTCCTTTACTTCTGCTTTCCTCACACTGTCCTGAGTGTGGTTCTACCAAACAAGAAACAGAAACACTTCTGCTTGGGTTTCAAGGACCTCTAGAAACCCACCTGTGCTCTAACAATCAAACCTAATTCTTCAGCATGCTAGGAATACATCATGTTTAATTTTCTGCTCCCAGGGGGGAAAAAAGTTTCTCTCTACTTGTACAAAACCTCCCAGAAGCACCACTCATCCACAAAGTTTCATGAAGCTTTTCCCAATTATTGCAGCAGCCCTCACCAAACCCCTTCCTGTAACCAGTTCCTCCTGAGTCCTGCCTAAGGACTGTCAATTAGACTTAAAAGAGGAAGGAGAATCCACATCTATCCTTTCTGAACTCCCAAAGACCTGAAACACTGCTCAGCTCAACACAGGCCCTGAACACAAGTGAATAGTTCAGATGTGGGAAATACCAAAAATTCATTAAAATGCTCTAAAAATTTTGAAGTAATTAGTAATTCCATTTTAATATTACTTTTGCTAATTTAAAAATACATGTTTAGCCGGGCATGGTGGCGCACACTTGTAATCCCAGTACTTGGGAGGCTGAGACAGGAGGATCCAGGTTCACAGCCAGCATCAGCTACTTAGTGAGGCCCTCTGTAACTTAGTGAGACCCTGTTTCAAAATAAAGAATAAAAATAGGGCTGGGGGTGTAGCTCGGAGGTAGAATACCCCTGGGTTCAAATCCAGTACCGTAAAAAATAAAATAAAAATACATGTTTGATGCAAAAAGATCAGCACTGCCGGGCCATATAAAAAGATAGAAGTCTTTAATTCCTCCAACCTACACCTGAGAGGTTAAGCTTCATGAACACTTTTAACATTTCCAAGCAAATATGTGCACAGGTGAGGAAAAGTACGTTCTTTAATATATATACACTGAGATACGATTTTTCTCAATGCTCTTTGCTTCTTTTTACATTTCTTTATCAGCACAAAGAGCTCTTTCTTTATAGATGACTTTATAATAGAAATACCCTAGTTAACTCGAGGAATCCTCTACTGATGAACAGTCAAGGTTTTGCCATTATAAACAAGGCTTATAATAAGCCAGGTATGGTGGCGCACGCTTGTAATCCCAGTACTTGGGAGGCTGAGACCAGAGGATCCGGGTTCGCGGCCAGCCTCAGCTACTTAGTGAGGCCCACCGCCAAAAAAAACAAAGGCTTAATATAAATACCTTATACAGGAAAGCAAAAATATAAATTTGTAGATAGAAATTTCTATTTCATAGTCAATTCTGGTGCATTTTTTAATTATGGTATTTGCTGCCAAAAAAGAAAAACAAGCTTTTTAAACATACCAATTTACAACCCAGTATGTTTAGAATCAGTTCTTTTTTTTTTTTTCTGCGGTCCTGGAGATTGAATCCAGGGGCATTCTACCTCTAAGCTACACCCTCAGCCCTCTTTTTTATTCTTTATTTTGAAACAGGGTCTTGCTAAGTTGTGGAGGGTCTCACTAAGCAGTTGAGGCTGGCCGCGAACCTGCAATCCTCCTGTCTCGGCCTCCCAAGTACTGGGATGACAAGCGTGCGCCACCACGCCTGGATGTCATTTCTGAATATATAAAATGAAGGTGTTGGTCAACACTGTGGGTAAGAGCCCGTCAAGTTCTAACATTCTCTAATGTTCTTAAATTATAAGAAAAAATTATAAAAATTGTAAGAAATGCAGCCAGGTTAGGCAGTCTATGCTGTAATCCCAGCTACTTGGGAGGCTGAGGCAGTAGGATCAAGTCCAAGGTCAGCCTGAGCAACAGAGCAAGATCCCATCTCAAAAACAAACAACAACAAAAAAAAAGAAATGCACTTTAAATATGAAGATGGACTGTTTCTGCTCTTGGGCTGCCCAGGAACAAACAAATGCTGGGAAAGTCAAACTGCTGCACTGGGAAAATAAATGCACTGATAAAACCCCTGCTAGGAATTTGAAAATGGAAATAAAACTGAGGCCGGAGGAAATGACCACCTAATAAGAAAGATAAAAAGTCATTTCAAACATGATAAACAAACAAACAAAAAGGATTGTAGTCATTCGGGGGTTTTTAAGACAAACCACATCTGGGGGAAAAGAAATATAGCTAAATAGCTATAACAAGCAAGGGCCAAAGCACCCTGATGGCTACTAATTAATAAAAAGTCACAAACATCCCTTTCAAGTTTACCATTTGAGAGGGTGGATGTTAACAGGAAATATGATTTGCTAAGCTAAATAAAAGCCTTCATTAACGAGAAGTGACAGGATCACAACCCTGCTGCTGATAAACTGCCAACATACCAGAGGCATTCAGTAAAGGGCTGCCCACTGAACATACTGCAGCTTTAAAATGAGTTGCTTTAGAACAAGCACTTCTATGTCCAGGCAGGCCTGCACCGTACCAGATGGAGCTGCTGCTGCACCCCAGATTGTACGCGTGTGTGCCCACATGGACATGTGCCACAGGTACACACCATAGGTGAACCGGTCCCTGTAACTCTTCTTAAGGTTAGCCATCCATTAGAATATCTACTGTAGACCTCAACTGCTCTGTTTCCAAAAGACTCAGTGTTGAGCAGAAAGCAGCCACTCTTGTGACACCCAGAGGAAGTTTCACACGGCTATTAAATGATTGGCCCAGCGGTCATCCCTGGAGCCTGCCTCCTCACTCCTGGCAAACGCAGCCACTTCAGTCCAACCCTGAAGCAGTCGATATTTTTTTAATATAGTATGCTTTGAAGCTGTATAAACAGGTCATAAATACATGTAAAAGGTACAGCTTCAGCAAACTGGTTATAGAAGCATCACACCAGACCTTTTCCTGAGTGGTACAAGTAAATTGTTAAAACTCGCCAGCTAGGGAGACTATGAATAGATACAGTAAAGTCTTAATTATTCCCAGGAATGGATGGAGAAAACACAGCACTGTTAGCACAAAAGTCAGCTTAAAATATTAACTTATCTAGTATCCAGAACTTAATTACTATCATATAGTAATAAGTGATGTCCATAAAAATATAGAAATACTAAGTATAGTTTAAATATTATGAATTTTTATTAACTCTAATTGCTCAAATATGTATGTTGTAATGCCAACTTCTTAATAACCAGAATACCAAGGCTGAATATGCCAGTTTTAAACAATTACATGTAATAATTACCTTTAGTGTGTGTAACTGTATAATTTTAATCTTTAAAGAAATAGAACCTACTATATTCAAGAAATAGGACCTACTATGTTCAAGAAACAAGGCTGTAAGAATCACTGATGTAAAAGAATTTCCAATGTAAGTGAAAATAAGTGAGTAGTGCCCTAAAAATTTAAAGCAATTTTATTTATTTATTTATTTATTTGCGGTACCGGGGATTGAACGCAGGGGCGTTCTACCTCCGCGCTACACCCCCGGCCCTATTTTTTTTATGCTTTATTTTTGAAACCGGGTCTCACGAAGTTGCAGAGGGCCTCACTAGGTAGGTAGAGAGAGAGAGAGAGAGAGAGAGAGAGAGAGAGAGATCGCGCGCGC
>PVJS01030109.1:0-24314 GCA_004027185.1 Glis glis | reverse complement strand
GATCTGCTTTCCTCGGAACGAGTCGCGCACACTCTACGTGGCTTCTCCCTTTTTATCTAAGTCCGCACCTATCAGAATTCTGCTGCCTACATTCAGGGCAGGGCTTTCTCTTTAATCTGCTGTTACACACCCAAAATCACATAATCTTGGGTGTGTCATGATCAGGTCAAGTTGACAACTTAGATTAACTATCACACATACTTAGCAAAAACATCATACAAAAAAAGGAATATAGGTGTTTGAAGGGTATAGAAACCTCTTTGTGGCGTAACCATGTATGTGTTTTCTTGCGGTGCTAGGAATTGAACTTGTAGAGACAAGTGCTCTACACTGAACTGCATCCCCAGCCATGGTTTATAAGTATCTTTTTAAGTTTATGTTTCAAAATAAAAATAAAAAAAGACTGAGCTGGGCATGGTGGCGCACGCTTGTAATCCCAGTACTTTGGAGGCTGCGACCGGAGGATCCGGGTTCGCAGTTAGCCTCAGCTACTTAGTGAGGTCCTCTGCAATTTAGTGAGACTCTGTTTCAAAATAAAGAATAGAAAGATAGGGCTGGGGATATAGCCCGGAGGTAGAATGCCCATGGGTTCAATCCCCAGTACCGCAAAAAAAAAAAAAAAATCCATCCAAACTAGCCAAGAGTGGTGGTGCACGCTTTGAATTCCAGTACTTGGGAAGCTGAGACAGGAGGATCACAGGTTTGAGGCCAGCCTCAGCTACTTAGGCCCTCCGCAACTTAGTGAAACCCTGTTTCAAAATAAAAAATAAAATAGGGCTGGGGGTGTAGGTCAGAGGTAGAATGCCCCTGGGTTCAATCCCCAATACTCCCCCCCCACACACACACAAAGATCCAAACTATAGCAAAAACCTGTTTTAGGATTTCTGTGAATTCACAGCTTTCCATTTTCAGATTTCTGTGAATTCTCATGACACTGCATGCATTCAAGTTCAGTTTCCATACCATTGAGATGGGAAACTTGTCCCCTTCAACATGTCCACAGGGCTCCCCAGACACACCTTCCCTTGCTCACACAGCAGCCAGCACACACCCTTCCCTAGCGTCTCTTGCTCCTCCCACCCTTTTCCATCCTCTCTGCTCTGATTTCCAACCTCCTCCACTACAGTATACCCAGCAAGCATTTAGCCCTATAGCTCTCAGTTATTAGTGGTCATAGAAAAAATCTTTATCATATTGCTTTTTCCTTTACTAATAAGTTGAATAAAGTTTAGACACATGTTCATTCCATATTTATATAATTAAGGTTTTTTTGGTGCTGGGGATTGAACCCAGGATCTTGCACATGCTAGGCAAGTGTTTTACCAACAAGTGACTTTTTTTTTTTTGCGGTACTGGGTATTGAACCCAGGGACATTCTACCTCCGAGCTACATCTCCAGCACTACTTTTATTCTTTATTTTGAAACAGGGCCTCACTCAGTTGCGGAGGACAGGTGACTTTTATTTTTATTTATTTATTTATTTATTTATTTATTTATTTATTTATTTATTTATTTGTGGTACCGGGGATTGAACCCAGAGGCATTCTACCTCCGCGCTACACCCCCAGCCCTATTTTTTATACTTTATTTTTAAACTGGGTCTCACGAAGTTGCGTAGGGCCTAAGTAGAGAGGGGGGGGGGGAGAGAGAAAGAGAGAGAGAGAGAGAGAGCACGCGAGAGAGCGAGCCGAGGCTGGCCGTGAACCCGGATCCTCCAGTCTCCGCCTCCCAAAGTACTGGGATTACAAGCGCGCGCCACCACGCCCGGCTGGCAGGTGACTTTTAAAGGATAACACTATGCTGCATTGTCATAACACGCTGACATGAAACTTAATTTTTTTTTTCTAACTCATTTTTGGTTACCACTTCATCAGAATCTGGGTATGAACCTAGGTTGATCCACTTGGCTCTTTCTCCATCTCATTCTATTCCCTGGGCTTAATGCCTACTGCTACTGCTTGATTCTCTGTGTTCCTAGGAGGATCTGGAAACTCGAATCACCTATTCTCAGGGAGCAGTGTCACAGGTCTGGCAGCATGTGGATCAGTTGTCACCTCCAGTTTAACTGATTGGCCACAAGGCCAGAGTCACCTGGTTCATATTATGGCCACATAGGGTTGCTCTGTCAACATCACTGTGAGGGAGACAAATTCATTTAAAAAGAGCAGTGGGCCTATAATCCCCATACTTGGGAGGCTGGGACAGGAGGACTGCAGGTTTGAGGCCAGCCTCAGCAATTTAGTGAGACTCTGTCTCAAAGAAATAGAAAGGGTTCAAGATGTAGCTCAGTGGTAGAGCACCCCTGGGTTCAATGCCCTGTACCACAAACAAAACAAAACAAAAATATTAGCAAGAGGGGGAAAAAAGACTTGGAATCTATTACCTAGTCTCATCTGGGCCTTGGTGTCATAATTACCCAGGCAGCCCAGTATAGGCTTTGTTTTCTGTAGTCCTGGGGATTGAACCCAGGGCCGCACACATGCCAGGCATTGATCTACCACTGAGTTATTTCCCCAACCCTTTAAAAATATTTTTTGAAAGCCGGGCGTGGTGGCACACACTTGTAATCCCAGTACTTGGAAGGCTGAGATGGGGATCACAGGTTTGTGGCCAGCCTCAGCTACTTAGTGAGGCCCTCCACCACTTACACCCTGTTTCAAAATAAAGAATAAAAAATAGGGCTGGGGATGTAGCTCAGAGGTGAAATGCCCCTGGGTTCAATCCCTAGTACTGCCCACCCCAAGAAAAAAAATATATATATATATATATTTTTTTTTTTTTTTTTGAGACAGGGCTCATATAATTGCCCAGGCAGTCCTCAAACTTGTGATTCTTTTGCCTTAGCCTCCCCAGTAATAGGGATTACAGGCCTGCGCCACCACATCTGGCTCCTCCTGTGTATGTGCTATTGATATTAAGATTGCACCTTGAAACTTCCCAACTCAAGAGTTTTTAGGAAAAGCCAGGAGCAATGACACATGCCTGTAATTCCAGCTACTCTCGGAAGGCTGAGGCAGGAGGATCACAAGTTCAAGGCCAGCCTAGGCAACTCAGCAAGACCCTGTTTCAAAATAAAATAAAAAGGGCTGGGGGTGAAGCTCAATGGTAGAGCACTTGCCTAGCATGTTTAAGACCCTGGATTAAATCTCCAGTACTGCCACCATCGCACACACACACTCACACAACCTTTTTAGAAAGAACTAATGATAAAAAGCCCTACAAATAGAAATTAAATAGGATTAATAAGCCAAGCGTGGTGGCGCGTGCTTGTAATCCCAATACTGGGGAAGCTGAGACAGAAGGAAGCCAGCCTCAGCTACTTAATGAGGCCTTCCGCAACTTAGTAAGACCCTATTTCAAAATAAAGAATAAAAAATAGAAGCCGGGCGTGGTGGCGCATGCTTGTAATTCCAGTACTTTGGGAGGTGGAGACCGGAGGATCCGGGTTCGTGGCCAGCCTCAGCGCGCGCGCTCTCTCTCTCCGTGTCTCTCTCTCTCTCTCTCTCTCCTTAGTGAGGCCCTCCGCAACTTCGTGAGACCCGGTTTCAAAATAAAGGATAAGATCCTCCAGTCTCTGCCTCCCAAAGTACTGGGATTACAAGCGTGCGCCACCACACCCAGCCCCATCCAAGGTTTTTGAGAAAGGTAGTGGTGCACTTTTGGAATTATTTCGGCAATCTCTGTGATGAATGAATTGAAGCCAGAAAATATTAGCAATATTAGCATCTAAAGTAGACTTTGAGGTCACAGGTGTAATTATGCATATTGACTTTTTTTTTTCTTTTCCTGCAGTGCCACAAACCAAACCCAGGGTCTTAGGCATGCTAGACAAGTGCTCTCGCACTGAGATATACACCCCCTCCCCCACACCACCACCTGGCCCTAATGTTAGGTATCAGCTTTTCATTTCATTGGGGGGGCGGTACTGGGATTGAACCCAGGACATCGCACATGCTAAGCAAGCACTATACCATTGAGCTCCACTGCTAGCCTGGTTTTTTAAAATCACACCAAACAGGCCTGTTTTATTGGAAATTTTGAGAAACCCTTGAATTTAAATGTCATCAAAGTCGTAATATTTCATCTTGGCATTCCAGGCACTTCAAAGTCATTAATTACTCCCCTATGAACATCTCGTGGCTCCTGTCAATTGGACTCTTTACTGTCTAATAAGCCTCATCTTTCCTGCTTCTATATATGCTCAGGCTGTTCTCTGCCAATAAAACTGCTCACCCTGATTCTATCTGCAGAAACTTCAGTGCCCTCTGTAGCCTTCTTTTTTTTTTTCTTTGCAACTTGAAAATATTCAAGATCTGTAGAGTTAATTCTCTTTACCCCCCTCCCAATGTTGAAAGTATCCAAGAAATTTAATGAGTCTTTAAAATGTCAGTGTGGCCAGGCATGGTGGCACATGCCTGTAATCCTAGTACTTGGGAGGCTGACACAAGAGAATCACAGGTTTGAAGCCAGCCTCAGCAACTTAGCAAACTTTCAGCAACTTAGCAAGACCTTGTTTCCAAATACAAAATAAAAATAGGACTAGGGGTATTGTTCAGATGTAGAATGCCCCTGGGTTCAATCCCCAGTATTAAAAAATAAATAAATAAATAAATAAATAAATAAATAAAATGTCGCATGGTAGTAACTACATGTGAAAACAGTATACTCCAAAAATAAATAATTTTACCAAAGTGTCCTTCAAATCCCCCTTCAAATGGGCTTATTTTTTGGGATCATTCTTTTTCATTTTTCTTACCCTGACCTCCAAGATATATTTGAGGAAACCTAATTAGAACTAATTATATAGGCGGGCATGGTGGCGCTCACTTGTAATCCTAGTACTTGGGAGGCTGAGACAGGAAGATCGCAGGTTTGAGGACAGCCTCAGCAATTTATTGAGGCTCTCAGCAACCTAGTGAGACCCTGTTTTCAAATAAGAAATAAAAAATGGTTCTGGGGGTGTAACTCAGAGGTAGAATGCCTCTGGGTTCAATTCCCAGTACCACCCACCCACCCACAAACACACTCACAAAGAACTAATTATATACACATTCCACAACACAAATCTGTATACTCACAAGCATACAACTGGGAGGGGTAGTGAATATAGTGTGTGAGACAAAGACAGAGACTGACTGGGGATTGAACCCAGGGGCATTCCACCTCACAGCTACACTCCCACCCCTATTTTAATTTTGAAACAGGGTCTCACTAGGTTGATAAGTCTTACCACTTGCTGAGGCTGTCCTCGAACCTGCAATCCTTCTGTCTCAGCCTCCCAAGTAGTGGGATTAGAGGTGTACACCACCACAGCCGGCTTGAATATACTTTAAAAAAGATCCACTCCGTCATTTTTATGAGCAAAAGACTCAAAATTGTTATTGTGTAGCCTTCTCTTAACTCTCAACCACTGTGAACGTTCTCTAAGCTATCAGCAGCTTTTGAGAGCTGAGGCTGGTTCTGATTCATTTTTACACCTTTTGTTCAGCTCCTCGGACACCCTCCTCCTCTCCCGTGTCTAGGACAATGTAACCCTAGAATTCAAAGATTCCCCCCCTCCAGTAAGGAGGAAAGGGCACCCACCAGATCCCTGGAACATTCTAGGTGCTACAGGTATAGTAGCTCCTTTAATGCACACAATAGCCCTGAAAGATGTTATCCCAATCTTACAAATGAATAAATTCAGGATCAAACAATAAGACCTCAGATGAGAAAGAAGGAAATAATTTCATTTGTAGGAAAAAATGGACGGAACTTGAGAACATTACATTAGGAAAAATAAGCCAAACTCAGAAAGCCAAGAGTCCTATGTTTTCTCTCGTATGTGGAAGCTAGAGAGAAAAAAGGGGGGATATCTTGAAAACGGAAGAGAGATCAGTAGAGCAAAGGGACTATGGGGGAAGGAAAGGAGAGGGGGTAATGAAATTACCAAGTTAAAAATAAAAGAAATTGACCAAATTATGTTATGTGCATGTACCAATACATAACAAGGAATCCCACTGTTATGTAGTTATAATGCACCAGCCGGTTGCGGTGGCCCAGGCCTGTAATCCCGATACTTGGCTGAGACGGGAGAATCGAAGGTTCGAGATCTACCTCAGCAACTGAGACCCTGTTCCAACATAAAAAATAAAATGGGTCTGGGGGATGTAGCTCAGAGGTAGAACGCCCTGGGTTTAACATAAACTCTCTCTCACACACACACACACGCCTCAGGTCCGACACTACAGCCCCGCGAAGGTCAAAAAGACCTGGCATGGAATCCCATGGAGAAGTAGAGCCCCAGACCGTAATCTTTTAGAGAATCCTAAAACTCCGGAGAGCTCGGATACGCCGCAGGAGTCAGTCGCGGATTTAAAAGCACCTAGCGGCCCCGCCAACCCTATCCTGCCCGACTCTGAACGGAAGAAACCAGGTTCCCAGTCCATACTCTAACACATCCAGGCTGGGCCTGAAACCTCCTTCCCCGGCCTCCCAATCCTCAGCGCAAATCTCCCCGCGGCGGGGCACAGCAGACGACCGCGGCGAGCGCAGCGCCCAGAGGCCTCGCGAACCCGGAAGAGGCGTGGCCGGCCCGGCCAGGCGTCTCTGATTGGCCACCAGCCCGCTAGGATCGCCGGGGCGTGTGGCGTCACATCCGCTGGGCCCGCCATCTTGTTCCCAGGGGCAGTTGGCGGAAGAGATCGCGCTCTCTGGCCGCCGGCTTGCCTTCTTCCTGGAGTTCTCGCAGCCCGCGCCTCGGCGTCTGCTCTCGACCCGGGCTTCGCTTGCCGGCGTCCGGGTTGTCCTTCCTCGCCCGCCTGGGGCACAGCGAGGCGGCCCCCTTCCCGACGGCGTTCCATGGAGTAGGGTCCCGGACCGTTGTCCCGAAGAGCGAGATCGAGCCTGGCCCCCTCCCCCCCTCCTCCCTCCCTCCTTCCTTCCGCCGCAACATGGCTAACAACAGCCCCGCGCTGACAGGCAACTCGCAGCCGCAGCACCAGGCGGCCGCGGCCGCGGCCCAGCAGCAGCAGCAGTGCGGCGGTGGCGGCGGCGCCACCAAGCCGGCGGTCTCGGGCAAGCAGGGCAATGTGCTGCCGCTCTGGGGCAACGAGAAGACCATGAACCTCAACCCCATGATCCTCACCAACATCCTGTCGTCGCCTTATTTCAAAGTGCAGCTCTACGAGCTCAAGACTTACCACGAGGTGGTGGACGAGATCTACTTTAAGGTACGAAGCCTCTAGGCCTAGGGTTTGGGGGTAAGTTCGGAAGGGGTATGGAAGGAGCCGGCGGAGGCGGCCCCGCGATCCGAGGATTTAGGCATGGGGGAAGGTTGGGCCGAGGGGGAGCTGCGACCTGAAGCCTTTGAGGGAGGGGTCGGGTTGGGGCCGCCCTCTCGTTTCCTTTTCAGATGTCTAGAGCCGGGAGAGCCCGCCACTATCGATCTTTCTCCTCCCCCAGCCTCCTGCCTACCCCTGGGGGGGGATATGGAGCAAGGAGGACAGGGGAGAGGAGGAAAGAGTAACAGACGCTTCTCCAAGTTCACAGCTTTAAAATTGTTCCTTTTGACGTGGATCTACTAGGCGCCAATTTGGTGCTTCTCCCGCCCACCCGGGGCCAGGGCGTGTAATGACTTCAATGTGGGCCTCGTGTTGTTGGTACTATCCAATCCAGACAGGGACATGGTTGGTGCGTGTGTGTCGGGTGGGGTGGGAGGGCAGAGGGTGGAGAGGTGCCAGTGCAAGAGGTGTACAGAAGGCCTGGAAATTTTCCCAGCAGGAAGTCAGGAGTAAGAGGTTTCAGCCACCTGTGCATTGGGCATATTTAGAATTATCTGGGCCCTGGGCTTCTGCGGCAGGGTCGGTGCTGGCTTGGCTGTGCTGGGGAGCTCACCTGGCGCCTCCTCACTGCACTCTTGTCTCAGTTCTTGTTTTGTTAGCAGGATTGACTCAGTCTTGCAGCGAGGCTCGGAGCAGCCCAGGGTCGCAGGTAGAGGTATGCACTATTAATCATGCTCAATCGCCATAAATGCATTTCCCTGGTTAAATGAACGGCTAATTAGATTTTTTTTTCTTTTTGGGCCATTGGTTTTGGTCTTCACCAATAGATAAGATTTCTCTCCACTTCCACATAAATGATGTAGTTTTAGAAATACCTTCCAGGGCCGGGCGTGATGGCGCATGCTTGTAATCCCAGTACTTGGGAGGCCGAGACAGGAGTATCTGAGGTTCCTTGCCAGCCTCAGCTACTTAGTGAGGCCCTCTGCAACTTAGACCTTGTTTCAAAATTTAAAAAAAAAAATAGGTCTGGGGGTGTAGCTCGGAGGTAGAAATGCGCCTGGGCTTAATCCCCACTACCACAAACAAAAACAAAAAATAAAAAAGGGTTGGGGTTGTAGCTCAGAGACTGAATGCCCTTGGGAGTTCAGTTCCCACTACCACCAAAAATAAAAATACCTTCCAGGCCTCCGAAGGTTAATTTATATTTTAAAGAATATTAGCAATGACTTTAAGTCTTTAGACATTTTAGCTAGAGCATCTAGTAAACAATTTTTGTGTATATTGACACTTAAAAACGAGACAGACCACGCATTTTTGGTCATCTGAACATATATGTTGAGATGTTAACATTCTCTTGTTTTGCTACCTTTCCCCCCCAATTCAGTGGAGTCTATAATAAGTCTGATTGTAATATTATGAACTAGTTTTTTTTTTAAACTAGCTTTTGAAGGTAAGACCTTTTCAACATGGATACAGTGTGCTGAATAATATTTAACCCTTACATTTATGCAGTAAATTTTGAATAGTTGAAAATTGGGTTGTCCTTTTGTGACAGGTTGTTTTAAAACAGGCAAGCTGGGGCATGGTAGCGCAACGCCTGAAATCCAAGTACTGGGATACAAAGAGGAGAGGACAGCCTGCTCCTGGGCTTAGTCCCCAGTAACTAACACACACACACACAGCAAAAGTTAATGTAATAAGGGGAAAAAACTTGTTTTCAACTTTCAAATGTTGTGCTTTAAAACAACTTAAGATTCTACCAGGAAGGCTGGGAATATACTCAGTGGTATAGCACTTTCCTAGCATGTGCAACATCTTGGGTTTGACCCCCAGTAAAGTCAGTTTTAAAACTAAGGACCCAGGTTTTGTTATTAAAATTTTTGGATCAAGCAATCATTGGAACATGTAGGCTTCCAATTCTATACTTTAAATTGTGAATTGCTGAACTCCTTACTTTGGCTCCCCTTTAAGGCATTGAAACATTTTTTACAGCACAAGCTGTGGGAAATTACTAGTAAAGCACATTGCAGGAGTTTGAGCAAAATAGAGTAGTGGTTAAATTTAAACAGCCAAGGAAAAGGACTATAAAATGTTACCATGTGTGGGTGGAAATACACTTTTAGAAATACATAATAGAGTAAAAGAACAGGGTTTTGTTTGAAGAAACAACAAAAAAATCTTTCCAAAAGACCTTCTTGCCTTCTATTTTAGAGTTAATATTCTTTTTCTTATTACTTTTAGGTAAAGATGTTTTTGTAGGGTATTCCTTTTAGCAAAGATGATACTGTATCATCTTTGATTATACTTAGTATATATTAGTGACTATTCGCACTCAGTTTTTGATACAGCTTATATTCTTGGAAGAAAATTGGACTGATTCACATAATTAAGCTGGAAATGAACTATAGTAAGAATGGTGTCTGTGTAAGTGTGGCTTTTGGGATTTCATCTTTAAAAAGGACCAAACCAGATTTTGGTGGGGAAAAATGTGCAAATAAAAAGTTCCATAATTTTTCATCAGAAGTAACTTGTTAGTGTTTTAAAGTCATTTTTTCTCTTATAATGTAGATTATTAATCATCATAAAATAATAGTATTGAGAGTATTTTTTTAATATGGAACGCTTCACGAATTTGCGTGTCATCCTTGCGCAGGGGCCATGCTAATCTTCTCTGTATCGTTCCAATTTTAGTATATGTGCTGCCGAAGCGAGCACTTGAGTATTTTAAAGGTTTTTTTTTTCAAATTAATACTTAAACTTCATTTCATTAATACTTTTTGCTTTGAAGTGGAAACAAATCCATTTTTAAGTGAGAATTTTTATTTTTTAAGCAACTTACACAAAAGTTGAAATAGCATCAATATTTATTGCACCTGGGCATGGTGGCGCACACCTGTAATCCCAGTACTTGGGAAGCTGAGACAAGGAGGATCGCAGGTTCGAGGACAGCCTCAGCAACATAGTGAGACTCAGCAACCTAGTGAGACCCTATTTCAAAACAAACAAAAATTTTCTTAAAAAGGCTGAGAGTGAGTGTCACTGGAGGTAGAATGCCAAAAAGGGGGGGCTAGGGGTGTAGCTCAGAGGTAGAATGCACCTGGGTTCAATCCCTAGTACCACCCCACCCACCCCCGTTTTTGTTTTTGGTGGGGTTTTTTGCAAATTTATGAGACTAGGAATTTTCTGACTCTCACATATATAGGTAATTAGCTGTGTATAAAGCTAGTTTAATGGGATTTCTACTCTGCAAACATTTAAAATTTTAAATCCTTGTTGTTTTATTTTTTAAATGTCTGAGCAATTTTTCCAAAGATGATTTACACACTTAATGTGAATAAACAGTAACGTGTACATAATGCCAAAATACTTTTGGAAGAGCTGCTCTGTTATGGACTTGGGCTTACTTTAATCAGATTTTTTAAAAAGTCAAAATATGAATGTTTGTTTTGTTGTTCTTTTCTATTTTCAGGTCACGCATGTTGAGCCATGGGAGAAAGGAAGCAGGAAAACTGCTGGCCAGACAGGGATGTGCGGAGGGGTAAGTAGAAGTACGTGCATTTTTCAGTTTTTCTGTGTCTGATAACTAAGTTTGTTGGGAAACTAAAGTTCTATCTGCTGTTACACATTCAAATAATTTGTTGGTGGATCTTAGAACTTTTTTTAAAAAAGGAAATTTGAGTGTCCAGTGAATAAGATTAGAAAAAGTGTTATTTTTTAAGCTCTATTCTTAGAGCTGGATTATGGCTTATTATTAGTACCTAACAAGGTTAATCAGTGGGTGTTAAGTATCTGTTAATGATTTTACTTTTTCTTAACTATTTCCTTTAAAGGTTCGAGGTGTTGGAACAGGAGGAATTGTTTCTACAGCTTTTTGCCTGTTATATAAATTATTTACTCTGAAGTTAACCCGCAAGCAAGTGATGGGTCTCATAACACACACAGACTCTCCGTATATTAGAGCCCTTGGATTTATGTATATAAGGTGATCATGCATTTATCTATATTTTCAATAATTACCTCATTTTAATTCACATAAACTTAATAAGTCTTTTGTCATTTTAGATACACACAGCCCCCTACAGATCTATGGGACTGGTTTGAATCCTTCCTTGATGATGAAGAGGTATGTCAGCAAGGGTAATAATTAGTTTTCTTCTGATTAATATCTTTCTGTTGATAGTTTAATGTCTTCCAGAATTTTTTTGCAGTTAAATTTATTTCAGTCATACTTTTGGAATTATGTCCTTTTACTAAGACTTGGAGGCTTTTATATATTTTAGGTTAATTTTTTAAGTTTTATTTTTTATCTTTAATTTATTTAAATGTGTTTTGATAATTATTGAAATTTTTCTCTTTCTAATTATGTTCTGTGTATACTTGTACAGTTGATAGTGACTTTTTAAGGTGGGCCATGATCAAGATTGAGGTGACAAGAGATGCACACAAAATACTAATTGTAGCTTTTTCTCTTCTGGAACCTTCAGTTCTTCATTCTCTAACCTCTTCCAAATGTCAGTATTCCCACTTGCCTAAAAGTGCAGAATTGTAGAACTGGGTGTCAGTTAAATAGGCTGAGAGTGTAGATGACTTGTTCAGGTGACAAACAATTTTAATTCCAGCTTTCTCTCTCTCTCTCTCTCTCTTTTGGGAGGGTGGGGGGAGACATGGTCTTGCTATGTTGCTCAGGCTGCCTCAATCTGCTGAGTAGCTTAGATTACAGGTGTTTGCTACCATGCCCTGCTAAGTCTAGTTTTTTGACTCCTAGTATGTTACACATTAAAAAAAAAAAAGAGCTTAAATTAGTTTAGATTTTTTTTTGAAATTCTAAATCTGGTTTGCCATCCTGTACCTGCTATATATGTTCAGAAAAGAGAAGTTGTTTTCAGAAACTTTACTAAGTCAAATTTATATGCACATCTAAAAATAAATATCTCACTTAGACATAGAGAATTTCAATTTTTCTCTGCTTTTTTTGTGGCTTGTTTACTTAGCTCTTTAATAATTCAGCAGAAGCAAATGGTATTTTAAGTGATAATAACAGTCTTTGAAGATTTTTTTTTTAGGCCAAAACATTCCTCCCCTTTCTGTCTTTAAAAAAGCATGTTCCCAGCTGGGTGTGGTGGTGCATGCCTGTAGTCCTAGTACTTGGGAGACTGAGACAGGAGGATCACAGGCAGGCTTAGCAACTTAGTGAAGCCCTCCACAGCTTAATGAGAGCCTGTTTTAAAATAAAAAATAAAGTGGGGCTAGAGGTGTAGCTCAGAGGTAGACTGCCCCTGGGTTCCATCCCTACTAACACACACACACACACACACACACACACACACACAGGCCTGTCCCTCTTCATAATTGTTGTATTGGGTTTGTTTTTTTAATGCTTCTATTTAATCTGTTTTTTATTGTGCTTACAAACCTGAGGTCCTCTATTTAAGCTAACTTATGTTTTCTTCCTTAGATATCTGCAGCGATTATATTTGGAAATACTGTATATCTGAACACTTAAATGTGTGTGAGTGCAAGCAGTTTTACCTTTAGCTCTTGTTTTCCTGTTTAGATAACAAATCTCACTTTCCTTGTGTGCTTGCACTATAGGTTTGGGACTGACAATAGCTGACTAACATGTCCTGAGCTGTGAGAGGGCATAGCAAGAAGGCCTTCATGCGGTAATGACCCTTTTCAGAGACAATGGTCATCATGGATTATGCGTTGCCAATTATTTGTTCATTTATTTATTTTTTACATAACTCTAAATTAGAAACCTCACTGCTTCATGGCAGTTGGTTTGCTATTGCTTCCAGTTTTATTAGGGCTTCATTTTATATTACAGCTGTTAAAAAATAATCTTTAGACAGGAATTGTCTGAATTAGTTCATACGTAGTTAGGTTACAGTGGTAGGTTATATACAAATGTACCCACAGAAATATATACTTAGTAGGTATGTGGGATGTAAATTTAAGTCAGTTATTCCACATAGTTTAGTAATGTAAGGGTTTTTTTCATATTCTTATTAACTGAGTGAGATCAGTTCCCTTTGTGCCTGTGAAGCTGCAGGGTTTGTTCTCACCTGCATGTATACACTATGCCCAAATACTTCTCTATGTCATTCATTACCAGATTAGGATACAAAATTGAAATTTTTCTGTTAGACTTTTGTACTTGAATTCCAAAGATGGAAATTTTTTTTAGTATTCGTTTAAATGTTGAAAAATATTTTGACCATTAGGATATCTTTTGTGTTTCATAGGACCTAGATGTGAAGGCTGGTGGAGGCTGTGTAATGACCATTGGAGAAATGCTGCGGTCTTTTCTCACAAAACTGGAGTGGTTTTCTACCTTGTTTCCAAGAATTCCAGTTCCAGTTCAGAAGAATATTGATCAACAGATTAAAACTCGACCTAGGAAAATCAAGAAAGATGGGAAGGAAGGCGCTGAGGAAATAGACAGACATGTTGAGCGCAGAAGATCAAGGTAATGAAACAGTTAAATTTGAGGTTCTCTTTGTTGTTTGGTTTTGGCTGGGGGGGGTGTTTTTTGTTTTGTTTTATTTTTTGTTTTTTGTTTGTTAGTTTTGCGGTACCGGGGATTGAACACAGGGGCGTTCTACCTCCGCGCTACACCCCCGGCCCTATTTTTTATACTTTATTTTGAAACCGGGTCTCACGAAGTTGCGGAGGGCCTCACTAAGTAGAGAGAGAGAGAGGGAGAGGGAGAAAGAGACAGGCACGAGCTGAGGCTGGCTGCGAACCTGGATCCTCCGGTCTCCGCCTCCCAAAGTACTGGTATTACAAGCATGTGCCACCACGCCCGGTGGGGTGGGGGTGTTTTGTTTTGCAGTAGTAGGAACAGAACCCAGCCCTGTTTTGTGTGTGTGTCTGGTACTGGGGATTGATCCCAGGTGCATTCTACCTTTGAGCTACATCCCCAGCCCTATTTGTGGGGGGGTGGGGTTGCAGGGGAATGCTAGGCAAATACGAAATACGCTACCACTGAGCTGCATCACTAGCCCTTATAATGTGTTTTATTCATTGGAATTTTCTTCTCCCTTTCTTAGATCTCCGAGGAGATCGCTGAGTCCACGGAGGTCCCCAAGAAGATCAAGAAGTAGAAGTCATCATCGGGAGAGCCATGGGTCCTCTAGTTTTGACAGAGAATTAGAAAGAGAGAAAGAACGCCAGCGACTAGAGCGTGAAGCCAAAGAGAGAGAGAAAGAAAGGCGAAGATCCCGAAGTATTGATCGGGGGTTAGATCGCAGGCGCAGTAGGAGCAGGGAAAGACATAGAAGTCGAAGTCGTGATAGGAAAGGAGATAGAAGGGACAGGGATCGGGAAAGAGAGAAAGAAAATGAGAGGGGTAGAAGACGAGATCGAGATTATGATAAGGAAAGAGGTAATGACAGAGAAAAGGAGAGGGAACGATCAAGAGAACGGTCCAAAGAACAGAGAAGTAGGGGTGAGGTAGAAGAGAAGAAACATAAAGAAGACAAAGATGACAAGCGGCATAGAGATGACAAAAAAGATTCCAAAAAAGAGAGGAAACACAGTAGAAGTAGAAGCAGAGAAAGGAAGCATAGAAGCAGGAGTAGAAGTAGAAATGCAGGGAAACGAAGTAGAAGCAGAAGCAAAGAGAAATCAAGCAAACATAAAAATGAAAGTAAAGAAAAATCAAATAAACGAAGTAGAAGTGGCAGCCAAGGAAGAACTGACAGTGTTGAAAAATCAAAAAAACGGGAACATAGCCCCAGCAAAGAAAAATCTAGAAAGCGTAGCAGAAGCAAAGAACGTTCCCACAAACGAGATCACGGTGATAGTAAGGACCAGTCAGACAAACAGGATCGTCGGAGGAGCCAAAGCATAGAACAAGAGAGCCAAGAAAAACAACATAAAAACAAAGATGAGACTCTGTGAAAGTTTTTGTAAAAGTGGATCACATTGAATCCTCTAAATGTTTGATTAAATTTGCTTTTTTTCCTTTTTTCCCTGAGTTGAGATTGTGCAGTAGTTACACACTTCAAGCTCCCTGTAGGCTGCATTTTCATTTCTTTTGTGTAGGGAAGTGCCTTTGTAAACCCATTTATTGCATTGATGTTTTCACCCGATTGTTGAGTTTGATACATGATGCACAGATTGTTCTTGCATTTTTATTGTTTGTTTTTAAAATGTACAGTCTGTACATATGTCCTGAAAATGTTTTAATTCTTTTGGCATGGTTGCCATGTTGGTTAAATTTGTATAAGGCAATAAACTGCCACTAATTCTATTTTTGTTTCTAGGTGTGGGATTATGGTTTGTGTACTGAAGTTAGCATGGCTGTGCTTTTCGTAATAGAATGCTAAAGACTTTGGAAATGGATCTTGGATGTCTTCTAGGAGAATTATGTGCTTTCAGTGTACATGAAGGCAGCAGTTATAGGAATAACATTCTTGTCCATTGTATATTATCTTGGAAGGCTCTTGTTAATATGTTATACTTAATATTCTCCACAGTTAACTTTAGAGAGAATTTATGAGAGGTTAGTTTCTGATGCAGAGGTTTAAATTAGGCTGTGATTTGATCAAAAGTCCTTTTAGCATTCTACCTCAAAGGGACACTGTTAGTATGCCTAAAATTTATTCACTTTTCCTTTTTTATTTGAAAAACAATACATGACATGTAATCTTTTTTTTTTCTTCAATTCTTTCTCGGATTTTTAAAGTACTATATTAAAGAAAAAAAATAATGTCTAAAGCCTAGCATTCTTGCAGCAACCCTGTACTAACATGTAATTGGGAGAGGGTGGGGCAAGTGAGTAGAGAAGCAGATTCAAGCCTCAAGCTTCCAAAGCATTTTTATAATGGAAAATACTTAAATTATGATACAGCTTGATATAGTGTCCTTTTTTTAAAATTCAAAACTTTTTTATTGATAATGAAGATTGCTATTTGAGTTTTTAAACTTAATCTAGAACGGAGAAGTATTTAAGTAATGCTGTGCTGCATTATTTAAGACTATCAGCAAATTATTTGATAGATTGTTATGACTTGTATTCTGATTACAGAGACCATCATGAGTGTGGAATAAATACTGGATTAAATCCTTCATCCTGGGTGTTGGCTTTTACCCCGTTTGTTAACTTTTTTTAAGTATTTTTATTGTGGAAATTGATAAAATGTCAGTAGAATGACACTTTGTGTAGAGAGACATCTTGGTGCCCAGGTGACAAGTGAATTTTAAACTTGTAGACTGGAATTGAACATGTGTAATAGTTAATCTCTCTTAGAATTCTTAATAATGGCAGTTCCATTTGTCAGTGGATGTTCTGTGTATCACTGGGATGATCGTTGGTTGATTAACTTGTTCCACATAAAAGGTGCTTATTGAAATAATTTCATTTGGACTATATATTACTATCATTTAAAATTTGAACTTGGAAAAATTTTATAACCCATCCAATTATTTTTAGAACAGAAAATAGAGGCCTAAAGTGATAGGTTTTTTGAGTGTTCTCACAGTACAGTGATCCTTCTATATATGTGCCAACATTTGTTTTTACCCACTGGTTCTATTGGCTAACTGAAGGACACTCAGAAGCCACCTTGCAGAAGTGCTAAATGGAGCAAATGAGTCCACTGACAAGAGTACTCCATCTGTGGGCTTAATGTTTATACTTAATTCCATTTAAGGAAACTCATTAAATGAAGGAGTTCCTCTATAAAATGCTACCCCCCCATACTGGAGGTTGAACCTCTACTGAGCTATACCCCCAGCCCTTTTTATTTAGAGATACGGTCTCACTAAGTTTCCCAGGCTGGCTTTCAATCCTCCTGCCTCATCTTCCTGAGTAGCTGGGATTATAGGCCTATCCCATCATGCCTGCATTGTTTTTGTTTTTAAGTAAAATCCTGGCATATTCGTTGAACTAATACACCTAGGAATTAAACATTCTTGAGCCATGAAAGCTAGTAGGTTTACCTTAAATTGAAAAGTTTTTGTTTTCGTTTTCTTGGTGCTGGGTATGGAACCCAGGACTGTTCTACCTCCAAGCTACACCTCCCACCCTTTTTAATTTTTGTTTTGAAACGGTATTCCTAAATTGCTGAGGCTGGCCTTGAACCCGTGATCCTCCTGTCAGCCTCCCAAGTACTGGGATTACAGGCGTATGCTACCATGCCCAGGTGATAATCTTTTTAGCATACCTAAATTAAGCTACTTTTGTGTATGTAATTCCTCTTTAAATGTTAAAGTGTATTTTCAGTAAAATGTGGGATGTATTTCAAATTGAGGTGCAAGTACTATCAAGCTGTATTTCTGGGGTTTGTCTGGTGGTACTGGGGATTTAACCCAGGGGCATTCTACCTCTGAGCTACACCCCCAGCCCTTTTTTATTTTTTATTTTGAAACGGTCTCACTAAGTTTCAGGGGGCCTCACTAAGTAGCTGAGACTGGCCGCGAACCTGCGATCCTCCTGTCGGCCTCCCAATTACTGGGATTGCACGCGTGTGCCACCACCCCTGGCTCCTTACTGGGAATGTAGCTTGATTAGAACATCCTTGGGTTCCAACTCAGTACTGGGGAGGGGGAGAATATCAATCATATGGGTGCTACCTCATTAGGCTGGCTGGTGACCCCTGATGTAGTCTCAAATAAAGGGTTCAGCTCAATAAGTTTGATGAGAAATAATAGACTGGCACCCTCCACAGTTCTAAAGACTAAACCAGACTTAACCTCATTGCCATATAAATGTGACCACTTGAAAGATAGCATAATGCCTAGGTCTCTGTACCTGAAGCTGCCTTGCTTCCTGATGGCTTTATAACATATTTTTCCCAATCTAGTTAGTGAATATCCTAATTTCTCTGTTTTGCTTCATATGGCCTGAGCTTCCATGGAACCAGGAACCAGCCTCTATTTTCTTTTGTGATAATCATCAGAGATCCCTGGTAATTAAGACTACCTGACATTTCCAAGATTGAAATTTTAGGCCAGGCATGGTGGCGCACGCTTGTAATCCCAGTACTTGGGAGTCTGAGACCAGAGTTTCCAGGTTCACGGCTAGCCTCAGCTACTTAGTGAGGCCCTCTGCAACTTAGTGAGACCCAGTTTCAAAAAATAAAGAATAGGCTTGGTGTGGTGGCGCACACCTGTAATCCTAGCGCTTGGGAGGCTGAGACAGGAGGATCGAGGCCAGCTTTGTCAAGACTCTCAGCAACTTAGTGAAACCCTGTTTTTAAATAAATAAATATAAAAAAATAAAGAATAAAAAATAGGGCTGGGGGTGTAGCCGGGAGTTAGAATGCCCCTGGGTTCAATCCCCAGTACCGCAAAAAAAAAAAAAATTTATCCACACCAGTAAGAGAATACCATCTACTTGATGTGATTTGACAAGTCAAAACATTGTAGGTACAATTCCTTTTCCTTGGTAAAAATGGTCTCTCCAATGGGAGTGGTGGCATACCACCTGTAATCCCAGCTACTCAGAAGGCTGAGGATCCAAAGTGTGAGGTTAGTCTCAGCAATTTAGCAGGACCCTGTCTCAAAATAGAAAATAAAAAGGTTGGTGGCAGCTGAGTGTGGTGGTGAATGCCTGTAATCCCAGTACTTGGGAGGCTGAGACAGGAGGATTGCAAGTTCAAGACCAGCCTCAGCAACCTAGCAAGACCCCATTTCAAAACAAAAATAAAGGGCTGGAGGTGTAACTCAGAGGTAGAATGCCTCTGGGTTCAATCCCCGGTACTACAAAAGGGAGATGGGGGGTGTAGTGCAGTAGTAGAGCACCCCTGGATTCAATCCCTTAGTACCCAAAAAAGCAAAAGATGGTTTGTCCAAAGGCAGGAGAAGGGTGTAGGGATAGAAGACTAGAGTATGAATTGGAGCTATTACAAATCCTGTAGTTTCCCATTTTTTCCTGGGTAATCCTACACACACACACACACACACACACACACACACGTGTGCGCACACATGTGATATATACTCTCAAACAGTTCTTCCCCCCACACACACACAATGCTGGGAATTGAACGCAGGGCCTTCTGCATGCAAGGCAAGCACAATACAAACTGAGCTACACCCCAATTCCTCTGGCATAATTCTTTTTTTGGTGCGTGTGTGTGTGTGGTACTGAGAATTGAACCCAGAGGCATTCTACCTCTGAGCTACAACCCAGCCCTATTTTATTTTGAAACTGTCTCAGTACCTTGCTGAGGGCCTCGCTAAATTGCTGAGACTATCCTCGAACCTGTGATCCTCCTGTCTCAGCCTCCCAAGTACGGAGATTACAGGTATCACCACCATGCACAGCTCTGCCATAATTCTTTTTTTTTTTTTTTTTTTTTTGTGGTACCGGGGATTGAACCCAGGGGCATTCTACCTCCGTGCTACACCCCCGGCCCTATTTTTTTATACTTTATTTTGAAACCAGGTCTCACGAAGTTGCGGAGGGCCTCACTAGGTAGAGAGAGAGAGAGAGCTGAGGCTGGCCGGGAACCCGTATCCTCTGGTCTCTGCCTCCCAAAGTACTGGGATTACAAGCGTGCGCCACCACGCCTGGCTTCTGCCATAATTCTTAATGATTTCAAAATCTGTTGAACAATCTTTCCAATACTCAGGCATGTCGATTTCTCCACCCCTTGACCACCAGTGATTTTTTTCCCTCCACCTGACCTCAACTACGAATTCCTATGATACCATCATAATTTCTATTTTAAACATCCCATTCTCTAATCACTGGCTCTTATATTTCCTGCTTATTTCCTCTCATATCATCCAACAATTCTTTGCCATCTCTCAGGTCTTTCAGTCTACTCCCCCGCCAACCGCTCTCTCTCCTTTGCAGCCCCCTCAGCCTCCACCCACAAGGCTCCCTTCCTTCCTTACCTCGCTTAGTTTCCACTGCCAAACATTCTAAATCACTTCCTTGTAAACATTCTCAATTCCCCTGCTGCGGTCTCTCTCTAGCATACTTGTCCAGTAATATCCCAATCCAAGTTAAATGCAACTCTCAGCCAGGTGTGGTGGCCCATGCCTGGAATCTCAGCTACCAGAGAGGCTGAGGCAGGAGGATACTAAGTTCGAGGCCAGCCTGGGCAACTTAGCGAGACCTTGTCTCAAAAAATAAAAGGGTAGCCGGGCATGGTGGCGCACGCTTGTAATCCCAGTACTTTGGGAGGCAGAGACCGGAGGATCCGGGTTCGCGGCCAGCCTCAGCGCTCTCTCTCTCTCTCTCTCTCTCTCTGTCTCTCTCTCTCTACCTAGTGAGGCCCTCCGCAACTTCATGAGACCCGGTTTCAAAATAAAGTATAAAAAAATAGGGCCGGGGGTGTAGCGCGGAGGTAGAACGCCCCTGCGTTCAATCCCCGGTACCGAAAAAAAAAAATAAAAATAAAAAAATAAATAAAAGGGCTGCAGATATGATACAGCAGCCCTGAGTTCAATCTCCAGTATTCACAAAACAAAAATAAAGCCGGGTGTGGTGGCGCACGCTTGTAATCCCAGCACTTGGGAGGCTGAGACCGGAGGATCTCAGGTTCGCGGCCAGCCTCAGCTACTTAGTGAGGTCCTCCGCAACTTAGTGAGACCCTGTTTCAAAATAAAGAATAAAAAATAGGGCTGGGGGTGGAGCTCAGGGGTAGAATGCCCCTGGGTTCCATCCCCAGTACCACAAAAATAAGTAAATAAATAAAAATAAAAAACGCATGGGCCCTGGGACCAAGGGTGTTTGCCAAAGTGACCCATCTACTATCACTCCCAATGACCCGCTCGAGAGATTCCAGCTTCCCACCTCTGGAATTCTGACCGTGTGTAAACTGGAGAGTGTCCTTAAATCTTGCATCTAGGTGTTTCTCTTGCATTACCCTCACCCCAGCCCTAGTGGGCGCCATGATCCACCACCCAGATCTCTCCTCCAGAGTTGTCCTGACCTCAGGCAAGAGCACTGGTATTCCTTGGTCCACCCATCACTGGATGTGGCTGCCCCAGAGCGGGTGTGGCTTTGAACAAGAAAGTTGTCAGCCAAGGGCAAGCTCAGAGAGAGAGAGCTCCAGCTGTCAGCCACCAATGCTCCCTGCAGCCGTTGTAACCAAGCCCTTGCCCTCCTCGGGCCTTTGCACTGCCCCTTCCCTCTGCCTGGCATGCTCTTTTCCTGGAGCTCCAAAGGACTCCCTCTCTCCCTTTTCTTGGGCCTGTGTTCAAGCAGCTGGTTGCCAGAGAGGTTTTCCCTGATTGCTGTACGTGAACTAGCTCTCTGTCCCTCAATACTACTCTTTCCTGTTGCTCTACTCTATTTTTCTTATAGCATTTAGCAATACCAAATATGTTTTCTTCCCATGGCTACTTATTTTACTCTTGCTCCACCAAAATTTATTCTCCATGAGTGCAGGATTCAGATTTATTTTTGTATTCCAGTGTCCAGAAGAGTTCTTTTTGTTTTTTGTTTTTTGGGTTTTTTTTTTTTTTTTTTTTGGGACTGGGGATTGAACCTAAGGGCATTCTACCTCTGAGCTATATCCCCAACCCTATTTTACTTTTATTTTGAAACAGAGTCTCGGTAAATTGATGAGAACTTCACTAAATTGCTGAGGCTGGCTTCAAACCTGCAATCCTCCCATCTCAGCCTCCCCAGTACTGGGATTACAGGCATGCACCACCACGCCCAGCTTATATATATATTATATATATATTTCATATATATATATATATACACACACACACACACACACACACACATATATATACACACACACACATACATAGTTTTTTTATTTGTTTTGCAGTACTGGGGATTGAACCCAGGGGCATTCTACCTCCAAGCTATACCACCAGCCCTGTTTTTCATTCTTTATTTTGAAACAGGGTCTCACTAAGTTGTGGGGGGCCTCACTAAGTAGCTGAGACTGGCTGTGAACCTGTGATCCTCCGGTCTCAGCCTCCCAAGTACTGGGATTACAAGCGTGTGCCACCACACCTGGCTTTTTTGTGTGTGTGGAATCCTACCTCTGAGCTACACCTCTAGCCCTATTTATTTATTTATTTATTTATTTATTTATTTATTATTTTGAAACAAGGTCTAAGTTGCAGAAGGCCTCGCTAAATTGCAGAAGCTGGCCTCAAACCTGCAATCCTCCTGTCTCAGTCTCCCAAATACTGTGATCACAAGTCTGAGCCACCATGCCTGACCTCCACAGTCCTTTTTTATTTTATTTATTTATTTGTTTGTTTGTTTATTTAGTGCTGGGGATTGAACCCAGGGAATTCTACCTCCAAGTTACACCCCAAGACCTTTTTATTATTTATTTATTTATTTATTTATTTATTTATTGAAACAGGACTGGGGATTGCTAACACTGGCCTTGAACCTGCAATCCTCCTGTCTCGGTCTCCCAAGCACTGGGATAACAGGAGTTACCACCATGCCTGGCTTAGATTTATTTTTTAAAAACAGCTTTATTTAGGTATAACTGATATACAATAAAGTACACATACTTAACTCATAAACTCAATATATTTTGACATATGTATATACCATGAAACCATCAGCACAATTTGATAATGAACATACTCTCCATTCCTAAGGGTTTTCTTCTGCATTTTTGTGTTCCCACCATCCTGGTCTCCAGACAACCATTGATTTGCCTTCTGTCTTTTGAGTAGTTTTCATTCATTGGAACTTTACTTTTCCCTCCCTCCATCCCACCTCCTTTCCCTTCCTTCCTTCGTGTATGTGTGTTACTGGGGATGGAACCCAGGAGGATTCTACCTCTTTTTGTTGTTGTTTTGTTTTGTAGTCCTGGGATTGAACTTGGGGGGCATTCTACCTCCAAGCTACACCCCAGCCCTATTTTTATATTTATTATTTATTTATTAATTTATTTATGTATTTATCGTTTACTTTGTGGTACTGGAGATTGAACCCAGAGACATTCTACCTCCAAGCTACACCCCCCAGCCCTATTTTTTATTCTTTATTTTGAAACAGGGTCTCACTAAGTTGTGAAGGGCCTCACTTAGTAGCTGAGGCTGGCTGCAAACCTGCGATCCTCCTGTCTCAGCCTCCCAAGTACTGGAATTACAAGCGTGCACCACCACGCCTGACTTTTATTTTTATTTTGAAACAGGGTCTTGCTAGGTTGATGAGAGTCTCACTACTTGCTGAGGCTGTCCTTGAACCTGTGATCCTCCTATCTCAGCCTCCCAAATGTTCCAGTCTCAGGCAGTCAGGACTCAGGAAAAGACCCTGTGATAGAGCCATATCCTGAGGCCAGTTTGTTCTCACACCCATCCCGTTATGACAGGCCAGCCTGTTCTCACATCCATCCTGGGGTGACAGGCCAGCCTGTTCTCACATCCATCCTGGGGTGACAGGCCAGCCTGTTCTCACATCCCTTTCCCATAAGATAAGGAAGCTGAAAAACTCTGTCTCACCCTTCTCTGTGCTCTTCTCCATGTGTGCGTGAGGCGCTTTCCTGTAACACTAATAAATCCTACTTTAGCAGTACATTCACGTTTTTCTGGCTCTTTATTTCTATACTGGGCACCACACCTGGCTTATTTTTTATTTTGAAACAGGGTCTCACTAGGTTACTGAGAGTCTCACTAAATTGCTGAGGCTGTCCTCAAACCTGTGATCCTCCTGGTTCAACCTCCCAAGTATTGGTATTACAGGCCTGGCTCTCTGGAAACTTGTATAAGTGGATCAAGCTATCTGTATTTTTTTTTCTTTTCTGTCTTTCTTTTGGGGGCTGGCTTCTTTCATTCAGTATAATTTTGTGTGTGTGTATGTGGTACTGGGGATGGAACCCAGGGGCATTCTACCTCTGAGCTACACCCCCAGCCCTATTTTATTATTCTATTTTATTAATTTATTTATTATTTATTTATTGCGGTACTGGGGATTGAACCTAGGGGCATTCTACCTCTAAGCTACACCCCCAGCCCTATTTTTTATTCTTTATATTGAAACAGGGTCTCACTAAGTTGCAGAAGGCCTCACTAAGTAGCTGAAGCTGGCCGCGAACCTGCAATCCTCCTGTCTCAGCCTCCCAAGTACTGGGATTACAAGTGTGCACCACCACGCCCGG
>PVJS01030108.1:0-24315 GCA_004027185.1 Glis glis | reverse complement strand
TTTCTTTCTTTCTTTCCCTCCCTCCCTCCCTCCCTCCCTTCCTTCCTTCCTTCCTTCCTGTACTAGGGATTGAACCCAGAGGCATTCTACCTGTGAGCTACACTTCCAGAACTATTTTATTTTGAAACAGGGTCTCACTAAGTTGCTGAGGCTGGCCACAAACCTGCGATCCTCCCGTCTCAGCCTCCCAAGTACTGGGGATGACAGGCGTGCACGACTGTACCCACCTCTTCCTAGAGATTTCTATCTGTGAATCTAATTCTGGCCCTAGCAGTTAAGGCCCCAGACCAGGGTGCAGGGGCTCAACTCTACCAGGTGGTGGTTTTCCTTGCATCAGTGCTAACTCCTCCAACTCTTCGTCACTTCAGAGCTGCTGCTTATTACGACCAACCCTTACGACTACCCGTTCATCAGCCAAGGTGAGATCCTGGTGGCCAGTATTGACGATGCGGAGGAGCTGTTGGCTACCGACGTAAGTGGAAGGGACAGAAAGGGGTGGGGCGGTCCTCCTCCATCACCCAGGCAACGGATTCACAGGCTGTTCTTTCCATGCCAGAGTGCCATTGACATCCTGGGCTTCACCCCAGAAGAGAAATCCGGACTGTACAAGCTGACGGGCGCTGTGATGCACTATGGGAACATGAAGTTCAAGCAGAAGCAGCGGGAGGAGCAGGCAGAGCCGGATGGCACGGAAGGTACGCAGTCCCCAGAGCAGCCTGTGAGCCCAAGCCGGGAGGTCGTTCACCTGGGCCTATTTGATGCCTCTTTTGAAAGCGATTCATCTGTCTCTGACCTGGACAGGTGCGTGACCCCTTCCTGGGCCTCAGATGCCCATGGGTACCATCACCACCCACTTTTCCTGAATCTCTAGAATGGTCCTGTTCCAGAGGCAATGAGAAGGGCTTTCTGGAACCCAATCCTGCCTTTTCATAAGACCTATCGGATTTTCTGAGTGATGTAGCTTCTGTGGGCCCTGTATTATAGGCAGTTCAGTGATTTGGAATATAAGACATACCAAAGAAAGTTCAGTCATGCTTTGAACCATCTGGATGATTTTCAAAGTGGCTCTTATTCATCCAGGCGTGGTGGCACACACCTGTAATCCCAGTACTTAGGAGGTTTGAGACCAGCCTCAGCAACTTAGTGAGATTTTCAGCAACCTAGTGAAACCTTGATTCAAAACAAAAAATTTAATAAGGGGGTAGGGGTGTAGCTTGGAGGTAGAATGCTCCTGGTTTGAGCTGGATGTGGTGGCGCACACCTGTAATCCCAGCACTTGGGAGGCTGAGACAGGAGGATCACAGGTTTGAGGACAGCCTTAGCAGTGTAGTGAGGCTCTCAGCAACCTAGCAAGATCCTGTTTCAAAATAAAAATAAAAAATAGGGCTGGGGGTGTAGCTCGAAGGTAGAATGCCCCTGGGCTCAATCCCCAGTGCCATAAACAAACAATAACAACAAGTGGCTCCTCTATGTCCCTGACCATCCTCTTCTTTTTCCGCCAGTGGCTGACAAGACAGCCTACCTGATGGGCCTGAACTCTTCCGACCTCCTCAAAGCCTTGTGCTTCCCCAGAGTGAAGGTCGGGAATGAGTATGTGACCAAAGGTCAAACTGTGGATCAGGTGAGGGACTGCCTCGGGCCAGGCAGGGATCCCCGGTCCCCAAGGGCGTGGTCTTCCTACTCACAAGCCCAGCTTCCTCTGCCAGGTTCACCATGCTGTGAACGCCCTTTCCAAATCAGTTTATGAAAAGTTGTTCTTGTGGATGGTCACCCGCATCAACCAGCAACTGGACACCAAACTCCCCAGACAGCACTTCATCGGGGTTCTGGATATCGCGGGCTTTGAGATCTTTGAGGTGTGTATTATTTATTTATTTTTATTTTATTTATTTTTTTTGTGGTACCGGGGATTGAACCTCCGCGCTACACCCCCAGTCCTATTTTTTTTTATGCTTTATTTTTTTGAAACTGGGTCTCACGAAGTTGCGGAGGGCCTCACTAGGTAGAGAGAGAGAGAGAGAAAGAGAGATAGAGAGAGAGAGAGAGAGAGAGAGAGATCGTGCGTGCACACATGCGCGCTGAGGTTGGCTGCGAACCCGGATCCTCTGGTCTCCGTCTCCCAAAGTACTGGGATTACAAGCGTGCGCCACCACGCCCGGCTTGAGGTGTGTATTATTTATATGCGTGCTTTCGTGTATCCTCGTGTGGGGAGCTTGGTTTTCCTAGTTCTAAAGGGAAGACATCAAGGTGGCCACCTGGTAGGAAAGCTAAACAGAGGGTGGGCCAGGTGGAAGAGAAGGACCACTTTTGGGGGGGGTTGCATTATTTTGAGAGAGGCGAAGTGGAATTTTAAAGGATATCATCTCCAGCTATACCACTCCTGGGTATCTTTCCAAAGGGACTGAAATCAGAGAATTACACTAATATATGCATATTCATGCTCATAGCAGCACAATTCACAATAGCCAAATTATGGAACCAACCTAGGTGTCCATCAACAGATGAATGGATTACAAAATCATGGGATATCCACACAATGTAATTCTATTCAGCAATAAAGAAGAACAAAATTATGTCATTTGCAGGAAAATGGAAGGACCTGGAGAACATTATGTTAAGTGAGATTAGCCAGTCACAGAAAGTGAAGGGTCATATGTTTTCTCTAATATGTGGAAGCTGGGGAGTAACTGGGATACCAGAGGGACTCCAGATAATGGAGGAGAAACTTCAGTGGAGCCAGGGAGGTGGTTTACAATGGGGGAGAGGAAGGATCAATGAAGGAATCACTTCCATCGACATTATGTACATATGTGAGAATACCAATGTCAATCTCAATATCCTGTATAGGGAGGGGGGAGAATGAGGAGGGATGGGGAAAGCCCAGCAAGTTCTGAGTGCATGTGTGTCAGTATCACTATGATTTACATTATGATGTGAGACTATAATGCACCAATAAAGGTATATATAAAAAAGAAAACTTCAAAAAGAGAGAATCATGTAAAATAAATCTTCTTGGAAAGCATAAAAAATAAAACATATACATACAAAAAATAAAGGATATCATTAAATGGATAAAAGAAAAAAGAAATCAAATACCAGTAGTGATTTAGGGAGAGTCCAGAAAGGGAAACAGGGAATTTGATAAATAAGTCAATCATGCAACATTTTACATAATTATTTGACTGGTTCTATGTTAAAAGAATTATGACCAGTCTTCAAAATACATTATCTAAACTGGACGTGGTGGCACAGGCTTGTAATTCCAGTACTTGGGAGGCTGAGACAGGAGGATTGCAGGTTGAGACCAGCCTCAGCAACTTAGTGAGACTCTCAGTAACCTAGTGGGACCCTGTTTCAAAAAAAATAAATAAATAAAAAATAAAAGGCTGGGGGTGTAGCTCAGAGGTAGAATGCCCCTGGGTTCAATCCCCAGTACCATAACAAAGTGTGTATCTATTAGGTATTAGATATGCAAGTACACACACACACACACACACACACACACACACACACGCACATGGTGACCTTGTAGTCTAGTTGAGGAAAAACACGAATCCCTAAGGCATGCGGAAGAGCGACCATAAAACAAAGTGCATGATAGCCGGGCGTGGTGGCTCACACTTGTAATCCCAGTACTTGGGAGGCTGAGACGGGAGGATCGCAGGTTCGCGGCCAGCCTCAGCTACTTAGCAAGGCCCTCCATGACTTAGTGAGACCCTGTTTCAAAATAAAATAGGGCTGGGTGGTGTAGCTCAGAGGTAGAATGTCCCTGGGTTCATTTCCCATCATCCGCCCAAACAAACAAACAATGCATGAGAGACGCACAGATGGTGGGAACTCAGGAGAGGGCGCAGCATCTAGCTGGAAGCTTGGAGAAGACTCTGAGGGGGAGCAGTGGTGGAGCCTGGAAAGATGGGACCTGCTGGTTGAGTTGGGGGGCCCGGGGCAGTGAGGAGGGACTCTGATGGGTCTAACCGTCCACATGAACATTATATTCTGCTGTCAGTATAACAGCCTGGAGCAGCTGTGCATCAACTTCACCAACGAGAAACTGCAACAGTTTTTCAACCACCACATGTTCGTGCTGGAGCAGGAGGAGTACAAGAAGGAAGGCATCGAGTGGACGTTCATCGACTTCGGGATGGACCTGGCCGCCTGCATCGAGCTCATCGAGAAGGTATCCTCCTGCGCCCGCTCAGCACCCTCTTCCCGCACACTCTGTTGCTCACGTTTAACCAGGCGCCTTCTGCCGTGTCTTAAATCCAGCCCATGGGCATCTTCTCCATCCTGGAGGAGGAGTGCATGTTCCCCAAGGCGACAGACACCTCCTTCAAGAACAAGCTGTACGACCAGCACCTGGGCAAGTCCAGCAACTTCCAGAAGCCCAAGCCCACCAAAGGCAAGGCCGAGGCCCACTTCTCGCTGGTGCACTATGCTGGCACCGTGGACTACAGTGTCTCAGGCTGGCTGGAGAAGAACAAGGACCCCCTGAATGAGACCGTGGTCGGGCTGTACCAGAAGTCCTCCAACAGGCTCCTGGCACACCTCTACGCCACCTTCGCCACAGCGGACGGTAACAGATTCCAGATACACGGAGCGCACTAATGTCCCTCTCTTTGTTCCACAGGACCCAGAAGACTGAAGATCCACTAATAGCACCTGCCTCTTTTTGTTTCTTTCAGCTGACAGTGGAAAGAAGAAAGTTGCAAAGAAGAAGGGGTCTTCCTTCCAAACTGTCTCTGCGCTTTTCAGGGTATGAAAGATGCAAGTCTGTTTGCTTGTTATTCGTTTAAATCATATCAACATGAGCAAGGGAGGGATTCCAAACCTGATTTATGCAAGAATAATAACGCTAGCTGAGTTCAATTACTGTTACTGAGTGAGGTCAGGTGACAGTATGCTCCTATATAAATGAAGTCTCACAAGCTGGGCATGGTGGCGCATGCCTGTAATCCCAGTCCTTGGGAGGCTGAGATACGAGGATCGCAGGTTGGAAACCAGCCTCAGCAACTTAGCAAGTCCCTTGGCAACTTAGTGAGACCCTATTTTAAAATGGAAAATAAAGTAGGGTTGGAATATGGCTCAGAGGTAGAATGCCCCTGGGTTCAATCCCCAGTAAAACACACACACACACACACACACACACACACACACACACACACACACACTCCATGATAAATTCAAAACACTTATCTATTTTTCATTACAGTGCATCTCTGTCTTTGCAAAAGCCTACGGCAGGCTATCAAATTGAACCTTTTTCTTTTAGGAAAACCTGAACAAGCTGATGTCCAATCTAAGAACGACCCACCCTCACTTTGTGCGTTGTATAATTCCCAACGAAACCAAGACCCCAGGTGAGGCACCAAAGCTGGTCTAGATGGCGCTCGGTTTGTAAGGAATTCTGTGTGAAGCTGTTGTTCTTTGCTTCTGTTCCAGGGGCCATGGAGCACAGCCTTGTCCTGCACCAGCTGAGGTGTAATGGGGTTCTGGAAGGCATCCGCATCTGCAGGAAGGGGTTCCCAAACAGGATTCTCTATGGGGATTTTAAACAAAGGTGTGTGATAAAAATGTTCTACATTCCTCCTCCTCCTCCTCCTCTTCTTTCTTCTTCTTCTTCTGTATTGTGAGTTAAACGCAGGAGCAGTCTACCTCTGAGCTACACACCCAGCCCTTTTTATTTTTTATTTTGAAACAGGATCTTGCTAAGTTGCTGAGGGTCTTGCTAAATTGCTGAGGCTGGCTTGAACCTGTGACCCTCCTGTCTCAGCCTCCCAAGTACTGGGATTACAGGCATGCACCACCATGCCTGGCTCTATATGCTTCTTGAAAGAGATGTACAAAGACTGGAATTTGGGGGTGTGGGGAGAAATACTGGTATTGAAAAAAACCCATTCCAAAAGAATAGCCGTGGACTTTCATAGAACATAAATATCTACTACTCATCCTTGTTTCTTCCATGTTTTTCTCTGGAACCGATCTGATACACAAAATGACAGAAAGAATCATGATCCCAGAGTCCCCAGGCCCAGATTCCAGGCCACTAGCTATAGTGTGTGACTATGGTCAACTGTCCTTGGCTCTTGGGAACTTGGCCTTCTTGCCTATAGGAAGAGAGGCCCAAGCTGTCGGAGCCCCAAGCTTGATGTTTTTGCAAACAGCCCATGATTATTTCTGTGTCTACCGTGGCAGATACCGAGTGCTGAATGCCAGTGCCATCCCAGAGGGACAGTTCATCGACAGCAAGAAAGCTTGCGAGAAACTCTTGGCTTCCATTGATATTGACCACACTCAGTACAAATTTGGACACACCAAGGTAACGTATCGATTCTGACCAAGGCTGGCCTTTTTCTCTTTTCTTTCCTTCCTTCATTCCTCCCTCCCTCTCTCCCTCCTTTCTTTCTCTCTTTCTTTCTCTCTTTCTTCTTTCTTTCTTTCTTTCTTTCTTTCTCTCTTTCTTCCTTCCTTCCTTCCTTCTTCCTTTTCTTTTGCAGGGGGGGGGACTGGAGATTGAACCCAGGTGTGTTCTACCTCTGAGCTACACCCCCAGCCCTTTTTAAAATTTATTTTGAAACAGGGTCTCACTAGGTTGCTGAGGCTGGCCTTGAACCTGTGATCCTCCTGTCTCAGCCTCCCAAGTACTAGGATTACAAGCAGGTACCACCATGCCTGGCTCCTTTTCCTCTTGTTAGTGGGGCTTCTCTACACAACTGACACATGTCGCCCTTCACCCTTTAAGGTGTTCTTCAAGGCTGGCTTGCTGGGAACCCTGGAAGAGATGCGCGATGACCGCCTCGCCAAACTGATCACCAGGACGCAAGCCGTGTGTAGAGGGTTTCTCATGCGCGTGGAATTCCAGAAGATGGTGCAGAGGAGGTAGAGGAGGGTCTTTGTTCAAATTTGTACTCTTCGGGGAAAAGGGGGGGTCCTCACTTGGGAATAAGCCATGTTGTGTTTTCAGGGAGTCCATCTTCTGCATCCAGTACAACATCCGAGCCTTCATGAACGTCAAGCACTGGCCCTGGATGAAACTCTTCTTCAAGATAAAGCCCCTGCTCAAGAGTGCAGAGACAGAGAAGGAGATGGCCACCATGAAGGAGGAGTTCCAGAAAACCAAAGACGAGCTCGCCAAGTCAGAGGCAAAAAGGAAGGAACTAGAGGAAAAAATGGTCACTCTGGTACAAGAGAAGAATGACCTGCAGCTCCAAGTACAGGCTGTATGTGTTTAGGAATCTTTTCTTTCTAAAAATCTCCTTCTACGCCAGGCGTGGTGGTGCACTCCTGTAATCCCAGTACTTGGGAGGCAGACACAGGAGGATTGCAGGTCTGAAGCTAGCCTCAGCAATTTAGTGAGACCCTGTTTCAAAATTAAAAAATACATAAATAAAAAGGGCTGGGAGCCGGGCGTGGTGGTGCATGCTTGTAATCCCAGTACTTGGGAGGCTAAGACAAGAGGATCTGGGTTTGTGGCCAGTCCTAGCTACTTAGTGAGGCCCTCTGCAACTTAGTGAGGCCCTGTTTCAAAATAAAGTATAAAAAATAGGGCTGGGGTGTAGCTCGGAGGTAAAATGCCCCCGGGTTCAATCCCCAGTTCCGCAAAAAAAGGGGGGGGGCTTGGTATGTAGCTTGGAGGTCCTAGATCCAATCCCTAGTACTAAATAAATAAATGTAAAAATAAATAAAAATTTAAAAAGGGGGCTGAGGATATAGCTCAGATATAGAATGCTCCTGGGTTCAGCCCCAATACCAAAAACAAAACAAAACAAAAAACCCTACAAACAAACAAAACAAAACTTCTACATTTGATTATATATATACTTCTACATTTGATTATTCAGAAAGCTGAATTATGCCGGGCGTGGTGGCACACGCTTGTAATCCCAGTACTTTGGGAGGCAGAGACCGGAGGATCCGGGTTCGCGGCCAGCCTCAGCTCTCTCTCTCTCTCTCTCTCTCTCTCTCTCCACTTAGTGAGGCCCTCCGCAACTTCGTGAGACCCGGTTTCAAAATAAAGTATAAAAAATAGGGCTGGGGGTGTGGCGTGGAGGTAGAACGCCCCTGGGTTCAATCCCCGGTACCACAAAAAAAAAAAAAAGAAAGCTGAATTATTGGTGGGGATTTCTTATTTTTAGTTGGGAAGCTTCATAAAGGACTTCATTCAGGATAAAATACTGCAATGTCACAACCTTATCTCATTAAAGGGATCTGCGATTCTTGTTTTTTAAAGGAAAGCGAAAACTTACTGGATGCTGAGGAAAGATGCGACCAACTAATCAAAGCCAAATTCCAGCTTGAGGCTAAGATCAAGGAGCTGACCGAGAGAGCCGAGGATGAGGAGGAGATCAATGCCGAGCTGACGGCCAAGAAGAGGAAGCTGGAGGATGAATGCTCAGAACTGAAGAAAGACATCGACGACCTTGAGCTGACCCTGGCCAAGGTTGAAAAGGAGAAGCACGCCACGGAGAACAAGGTACTATCTTTCTGGGTCTTTCTGGCTAAGATGCAAGATGCAGTCAGTGCAAACTAAGCTTCTTCTAACGGCCCATGGCTTCCCATAGGTTAAAAACCTCACCGAGGAACTGGCCGGCTTAGATGAAACGATTGCCAAGTTAACCAGGGAGAAGAAGGCCCTGCAAGAGTCCCACCAGCAGACCCTGGATGACCTGCAGGCAGAAGAGGACAAAGTCAACTCTCTGAGCAAAATCAAGAGCAAACTGGAGCAGCAGGTGGATGACGTAAGTGGTTGTGTTAGCCAGGACCACTAGACCTGCTGGGTGGAGAGAGCGCTCGAGGTCCTCTTGCAAAGCATTTGTTCCCAAAAGAAAATGGTGCCTTTTTCAGCTGGAAAGTTCCCTAGAGCAAGAAAAGAAGCTCCGCGTAGACCTGGAGAGAAACAAGCGGAAGCTGGAGGGGGACTTGAAGCTTGCCCAAGAGTCCATCTTAGATCTGGAGAACGATAAACAGCAGCTGGACGAACGGCTCAAGAAGTAAGTCCCGAAACCACAGGTCTCCATTCTGGAAGTTCCCGGGCATGCCGTCTTCACGCTGTCTCTATTTCCTGCCACAGGAAGGATTTCGAATACTGTCAACTCCAAAGCAAAGTGGAAGACGAACAGACTCTGGGCCTCCAGTTTCAGAAGAAGATCAAAGAGTTACAGGTGGGAGGCCTTTGGATTATTCTTTCACACGTGGGATCACTCAGTGTGCCGGGCACTGTCTGCTCAAAGCCGTTTAGAGCAAGTGGGCAGGACCATGTGGCTGCCTGCCTCCCCAGTTCCCTTCCTACCAGGCTGACCCGCAGTGATGGATAGTATTCCCGTAACTTGCAATAAAATTCATAATTATCCAGTACTTGGGAGGCTGACATGGGGGACTGCAGGTTCGAGGCCAACCTTAGCAACTTAGCAAGACCCTCAGCAACTCGGGGAGACCCTGTTTCTAATTTAATTTAATTTAATTTTTGTGGTACTGGGTATTGAACCTAGGGGTGCTGTATCTCTGAGCTACACCCCCCAGCCCTATTTATTTTTTGTTTTGAAACAGGGTCTCCTCAAGTTGCTGAGGGCCTTGCTAAGTTGCCGAGGTTGGCCTTGAACTTGTGATTCTTCTATGTTCTTAATCATCTCACAAATCCTGAGACCCTGTTTCAAAATAAAATAATAACAACAACAACAACAATAAAAGGGCTAGGGGTATAGTTTGGAGGTAAAATGCCCCTGGAGTTCAATCCCCAGTCCTCCTCCCCCATTTTTTTTTCATAATTAAAGTGTTTGGGTCAGCATTCATTTGAATGGAAAATATGCTGGACTGGTGTCTGCTGGGGTAATGAGCATGCTGGTGCAGGAAAAAGTCATTTGAAAAGAAATTAGCAATATTCATATTTCTCTGAGGAAAATCCATAAATAGGTTTGTCTGATTAGCAGGGAAACTAGCCTGTTCTTTTTAAAATTATTATTATTGTTATTGTTGTTGTTGTTAAGATATATTAATTATACACATTAATGGGGTTCTGTATATTTTATTTTATTTTTGCGGTACCGGGGATTGAAACCAAGGACATTCTACCTCAGGGCTACACCCCCAGCCCTATTTTTTATTCTTTATTTTATTTTATTATTATTATTTTTTTTTTTTGTGGTACTGGGGATTGAACCCAGGGGCGTTCTACCTCCGAGCTACACCCCCGGACCTATTTTTTATACTTTATTTTGAAACCGGTCTCACGAAGTTGCCGAGGGCCTCACTAAGTAGCTGAGGCTGGCTGCGAACCTGGATCCTCCGGTCTCTGCCTCCCAAGTACTGGGATTACAAGCGTGCACCACCACGCCCGGCTTATTCTTTATTTTGAAACAGGGTCTCACTAAGTTGCGGAGGGCCTCACTAAGTAGCTGAGGCTGGACGCGAACCTGCAATCCTCCAGGCTCAGCCTCCCAAGTACTGGGATTACAAGCGTGCACTAGCACGCCCGGCTCGTATATTTTAATACATGCATACAGCATACATTGATCAAATCTGGCCTCCCTTTGTATAATCCTCCTCTCCCAACCTCTAGTAATTGCTATTCTACATTCAGGAAGATGAAAAAGAAAAAAAAAACTACTACATATGAGAACATGTGGTTGTTTTTCTATGCCTGGTTTATTCCACTTAACACGATGGCCTCCAGTTCCATCCATTTTTGCAAGTGACAGGACTTCATTGTTTTTATGGCTGAATAATGCATCGTGTGTGCGTACCGCATTTTCTTTATCCACCCGCCGGTGATGGGCACTTAGGTGGGTTCCATGCCTTAGCTGGTGTGAACAGCGACACTGTGTCTCTCTGGGGGCCTGCCTGCCCGTGGGGTGAATGGCTGCTCTCTACAGGCTCGCATTGAGGAGCTGGAAGAAGAAATCGAGGCGGAGAGGGCGACCCGCGCCAAGACAGAGAAGCAGCGCAGCGACTACGCGCGGGAGCTGGAGGAGCTGAGCGAGCGGCTGGAGGAGGCGGGCGGCGTCACCTCCACGCAGATCGAGCTGAACAAGAAGCGCGAGGCGGAGTTCCTGAAGCTGCGCAGGGACCTGGAGGAGGCCACGCTGCAGCACGAAGCCACGGTGGCCACGCTGCGCAAGAAGCACGCGGACAGCGCGGCCGAGCTCGGGGAGCAGATAGACAACCTGCAGCGGGTCAAGCAGAAGCTGGAGAAGGAGAAGAGCGAGCTGAAGATGGAGATCGACGACCTGGCCAGCAGCGTGGAGAGCGTGTCCAAATCCAAGGTGGCAGGGAGGGGCGCGGCGGGGCGCGGCGGGCTCTCCACCAGGGACACCTGCGCACCTGTGCCCTTCGTACCTGACGCTGTCCCCCTGCCCGCCCTCCCCAACCCCTCAGGCCAACCTGGAAAAGATATGCCGGACCCTGGAGGACCAGTTAAGCGAGGCCAGGGGCAAGAACGAGGAGACTCAGAGGAGCCTGAGCGAGCTGACCACACACAAGTCTCGGCTCCAGTCCGACGCAGGTGAGTTGCGAGCAGGAAACAGGGAGAGCTAAACGCACGGGGCACCGGGAAGGGGCAGTGAGGGTTTGGGGAGAATTTCCAGGAAAGCCCATTTTCAGAAGTAATGGAAATAACCCACAGATGGTGCCATCCAAAATACCCCGAAGGGAGGAGCCCGGAATGGCGGGCACGCTTGTAATCCCAGGACTTGGGAGGCTGAGACAGGAGGATCGCAGGTTCCAGGCAACTTATCGAGACCCTCAGCAATGTAGCAAGACCCTGTTTCAAAATAAAAATAAAAAGATAGCTGGGCGTGGTGGCTCAGGTTTGTAATCCCAGTACTTGGGAGGGTGAGACAGGAAGGAGGATTGCAGGTTTGAGGCCAGTCTCAGCAAGTTAGTGAGCCCCTTAGCAACTTAGTGAGACCCTGTTTCAAAATGAGAAATAAAGAGCCGAGTGTGGTGGTACATGCTTGTAATCCCAGTACTTGGGAGGCTGAGACAGGAGGATCACAGGTTCGCAGCCAGCCTCAGCTACTTGGTGAGGCCCTCTGCAACTTAGTGAGACCCTGTTGCAAAATAAAAAATAGGGCTAGGGGTGTAGCTCGGAGGTAAAATGTCCCTAGGTTCAATCCCAGTACCCAAAACAAACAAACAAAAATGGAAAATAAAAAGGGATGAGGGTGTAGCTTACAGGTAAAATTACCCCTGGGCTCAATCCCCAGTACAAAATAAAACAAATAAAATGCGCTGCCATATAGCTTGGAGGTAGAATGCCCCTGGGTTCATCTCTAGTAACCCCCCCCCCAGCCAATCCTGAAGGAAGAGAACAGAGTTCAGTAAAAACAGGAGAGAAATGGGTTGGAATGAGAAAGGACTCAAAGCGTACTTTTCATCACCAACATCAACTTGTATTAGATGGACTCTAAGTAGCAGAAATAAGACTGGAAACCAAGGCTCACGGCCTTTTTACTTCTTGTTGTACACCGTCTGCATTCAGGTGTTTTAGGAAATAAAGAGAAACAAGGCCAATTTGTATAGGCTCTTGGTGTATCATAAAAACATAAAGGAAGCTGGGCCCGGGGCACATACCTATAACCCCAGTACTTGGGAGGCTGAGACCAGAGGATTGCAGGCTTGAGGCCAGCCTCAGCAGGGTAGCAAGACTCAGCAACCTATCGAGACCCTGTTTCAAAAACAGAAGTGAATCAATCCTTTGCTGCAGCCAAAGTAATGAAGAAGTGTATCTGGCTGTCACTTCTATGATAGCCTTGGGGGTTCACCTCTGGAGTCATAAGACCCCGCCCCCTTTTGTCTCTGGCCTCTGTATAAACATATAAACCTGAACTTAGCCAGGCGTGGTGGCGCATGCCTGTAACCCTAGGACTTGGGAGGCTGAGACAGGAGGATCGCAGGTTCAAGGACAGCCTCAGCAAGTAGTGAGACTCTCATCAACAGAGACCCTGTTTCCAAATAAGAAATAAAATCGGGCTGGGGGTGTAGCTCAAAGGTAGAATGCCCCTGGGTTCAATTCCCAGTACCACAAAAAACAAAACAAAACAAAAAAACCCAAAACCTGAACTTACCTTATTTACCTGAGTCCACCTTCAAATGACTAGAGCTTTGAGTCCTAAGTATTTCCCTTAATGACAAACAAAGCACCGGGCACACCAGCCACTGGGGAGGTCTGGCGGGAGCTGGTACGCACCCCTGGGAATGTTTACGTTTGTGCTTGTTCTCTTTGGGTTTTATTGATATCACTCTCAGCTTCCAGTAGATGGCAATGACGATATCTTATCAAGTTGTGCTCTCCGCTTCTTCAAAGACACATCCCTTCTCCCTGAAGAAGGGATCACATCTTATCATGTATTCTTTGCCCAGATCTTTCCACAGTGCCTTACCCATAATAGGAACTTGGCAAATGAATGAATGAATGAATGAATGAATGAAATAAAAATATTTCCTTCTGGACACAGGCGAGCTGAGCCGTCAACTGGAAGAAAAGGAAAACATAGTGTCCCAGCTTTCCCGGAGCAAGCAAGCATTTACCCAACAGATAGAAGAGCTCAAGAGGCAGCTGGAGGAAGAGAGCAAGGTACCGCCTCTGAAGGATGCTTCCTGGATCTCATTTGCAAATGCCACCTGCAAAAAAACAAAACAAAACAGACAGAAGATGCAACTTTATTCCCTAGGTGATGACTGCAGAAACACTTGAATGATGCACACAATACTAAATCCACTGGGGGCTCTTTCTTGACTTCCGCAGGCCAAGAACGCCCTGGCCCACGCCCTGCAGTCCTCCCGCCACGACTGCGACCTGCTGCGGGAGCAGTATGAGGAGGAGCAGGAAGCCAAGGCCGAGCTGCAGAGGGCGCTGTCCAAGGCCAACAGCGAGGTTGCCCAGTGGAGGACCAAGTACGAGACGGACGCCATCCAGCGCACGGAGGAGCTGGAGGAGGCCAAGTATGCACCTCTGTTGGCCTTTAGACGAACTTGAACCCTTCAGAGATCACAGGGCTTTGTAACTGCTCGGGGATGAATTCCCTCAATGTGTTTTGATACTAGATGTTTCCCCGTCGCATGTTTCTTAGAATGCAGCTCTGTGTCATTACAGGAACCTGATCTCAGCACATTTCACTAAGACGGACAACTTTGATCTTGGTTAGAGACCAAGCAGGCTGTTGGTCACAGACTTCAGGCAGATGGGGAATTCTCTTAACCTTATTTATTTTTTTTGCGGTACTAGGGATTGAACCCAGGGGCATTGTACCTCCGAGCTACACCCCCAGCCCTATTTTTTATTGTTTATTTTGAAACAGGGTCTCACTAAGTTGCAGAGGGCCTCACTAAGTAGCTGAGGCTGGCCAGGAACCCGGATCCTCCAGTCTCAGCCTCCCAAGTACTGGGATTACAAGCGTGCACCACCACACCCAGCTCCCCTGACCTTATGAAAGCACATGGGCACCTGAACCACACAGATTAGCAATTCCAACCTGTTGAATGGTGATGTCTAAGAAGATTGGAACACAAATAGCAGCCGCTTCTCTTTTGTATTCTTCCAGGAAAAAACTAGCTCAGCGCCTTCAGGACTCTGAGGAGCAGGTCGAGGCGGTGAATGCCAAGTGCGCTTCCCTGGAGAAGACCAAGCAGAGGCTGCAGGGAGAGGTGGAGGATCTGATGGTGGACGTGGAGAGAGCCAACTCACTGGCCGCCGCCCTGGACAAGAAGCAGAGGAACTTTGACAAGGTGTGGCGCCAGCTCCATGGTGGCTGATGGCTGCGGTGCGGTGCGGGGAAATTCTAATGGCCTTGGAAGGAGGAGACTGGGTCCTGTGCCTGACACCTCCCCTTCCTAGCAGGGTGCCTTGAACTTCATGAGCATGTAGTTTCCTCATCTGTGGAATAAAATGGAAATGGGATGGCGGTGGGAGTCCCTTTCCCAAACTGCCAGTGGAAACAATTTCTACCACACTGTTCAGCCTAAGCCTTTTTCCTTCCCCATACTGGTGTGTCTGGGTTTCTGATATGTGGGAATCTAACTTACATCCCTATGGGAGGCTTTTCGCCCCCCCCCATAATATGGCAGATAAGGTTGACTTGAACCAATGTTTGGTGTGTGTGTGTGTGTGTGTGTGTGTGTGTGTGTGGTGCTGGAGATTGAACCCAGGGATATTCTACCTCTGAGCTACACCCCCAGCCCTTTTTATTTTTTAATTTGAAACAGGGACTCGCTAAATTACAGCCTGCTGGCCTCTAACCTGCAATCCTCCTATCTCAGCCTCCCAAGTACTGGAATTACAGACATGCGCCACTGCTCCCAGACGAACTGACGTTTTAATGAAATACTTAGAAGTATAGGCCATTTTCATACTAGGAAAAGTGCACGCATGCCTAGCTAATTCCTCAAGGATCCACATGCTTTTTGAATATGGCAATTGTTACTGATTGGTTATCTTCAGTAAATTTATGGAAAGAGATCTTGCTTAGTCCAATAATCAAGAAAAAGGAAGCTGGGTGTGGTGGTGCACTCCTGTAATCCCAGTACTTGGGAGGGTGAGACAGGAGGATCCCAGGTTTGAGGCCAGCCTCAGCAATGTTGTGAGACTCTCAGCAATCTAGCAAGACCCTGTTTCAAAAAGCAGAAAATAAAAAGGGCTGAGGGTGTAGCTCGGAGGTAGAATGCCTCTGGATTCAATCCCCAGTACCACACAAAAGAAAAAGGAAGCTGAGCATGGTGGCACATGCCTATAATCCTAGGACTTGGGAGGCTGAGACAAGAGGATCATAGGTTTGAGGCCAGCCTCAGTAATTTAGCGAGACCATCAACCATTTATTATCAAGACCCTGTTTCAAAATAAAAAAATAAAAAAGGGTGTAGCTCAGAGGTAGAATGCCACCAGGTTCAATCCCCAGTACAAAAATAAGTAAATAGAGCCAGGTGTGGTGGCACACGCTTATAATCCCACTACTTGGGAGGCTGAGACTGGAGGATCCGGGTTCGTGGCCAGCCTCAGCTACTTAGTGAGGCCCTCTGCAACTCAGTGAGACCCTGTTTCAAAATAAAGAATAAAAAATAGGCTGGGGGTGGAGCTCAGAGGTAGAATGCCCCTGGGTTCCATCCCCAGTTCTGCAAAAAATAAAATAAAATAAAGAATAAAAAATAGGGCCGGGGGTGTAGCTAGGAGGTAGAATGCCCCTGGGTTCAATCCCCAGTACTGCAAAAAAAGTAAATAAATAAATAAAATAAAATAAAAAGAGTCAGAAAGGAGACACTGCATGTGTAGCCCTAACTTCGAGAGCATTCACCTTGTGGCAATATTTAATTTGAAGCTTGCAGGGGAGCTCAGAAGCAGAAATCCCTCCCGTCCTGGTGTTTCAGGTGTTAGCCGAGTGGAAGATGAAGTGTGAGGAGAGCCAAGCAGAGCTGGAGGCGTCTCTGAAGGAGTCCCGCTCCTTGAGCACCGAGCTCTTCAAGCTGAAAAACGCCTACGAGGAAGCATTAGACCAACTTGAAACTGTGAAACGGGAAAATAAGAACTTAGAGCGTAAGCTGTTCTGAACAGTGCGGGACGGTTGAAAGCTCCTCCCTTCCACGCTCTGTAGCCGGCGCGCAGGAAGGGGTGACTCCATTATTCAGATTCTTATGTGCATGTCCACGGATGCTCCGCAGAAAGTACTCACCATGGATGCGTTATTTTTGCGTCTCTCTCTCTATGCAATATCTTATCTCTAGGAAACAGGAGTCTTTAGAATTACAATAAACGAGTGGAAAGGCATTGAGCCAGGGCTTTGCATGCCTGGACACCTGTGCAGAGGCGTCCAAGCGCAATCAAAACTTATTTCATTGCAGAGGAGGTAGCTGATCTCACAGAACAAATTGCTGAAAACGGTAAAACCATCCACGAACTGGAGAAATCAAGAAAGCAGATGGAGCTGGAAAAGGCTGATATCCAGCTGGCCTTGGAGGAAGCAGAGGTGAGCGCGGATCCCGGCGGGAGGATGGGGCCAGAGGCCAGTTGGTCCCAGGCTAAGGCTTAGTTTCTGCCATTGTAAAGTCATTGTCCGAATGCCCACTCCTTTCCCATCAAAGAGCGCAACTGAGAGGTTGAATGAGATAATACCTGTGAGCGGTCTTGAATTTACTGGGGAATGTAATTTTTTTTTTCTTTTTTGCGGTGCTGGGGATTGAAACCCAGGGGCATTCTACCTCTGAGCTACACCCCCAGCCCTACTTTATTCTTCATTTTGAAACAGGCTCTCACAAAGTTGTGGAGGGCCTCACTAAGTTGCTGAGGCTGGCCTTGAACCTGCGATCCTGTCTCAGCCTCCCAAGTACTGGGATTACGGGTGTGCACCACCAACGCCTGGCGACTTTTTTTGGTGTGTGTGTGGTACTGGGAATTAAACCCTGGGGCATTCTACCTTGGAGCTACACCCTAAGCCTTTTTTATTTGGAAACAGTCTCTCACCAAATTGCTGAGGGCCTTGCTAAATTGCTGACGCTGGCCTTGAATCTGCGATCTTCCTGTCTCAGCCTCCCAACTATGGGGATTACAGGATTGCACCTCCACACCCGGCTTAGATTTTCTTTAAATATGGCTTTGAATATTTATAGAGTCAGAGTGAAGACTGTCCCATGGAAGCTCTGTTACCCCAAAGGTCGTGTAGCAGGCTGTATACTGGCACAGATACCATCCATTTCGTTTCTGTCTTCAAAGGCTGCTCTTGAGCATGAAGAAGCCAAGATCCTCCGGGTCCAGCTTGAGCTGACCCAAGTGAAATCAGAGGTTGACAGAAAGATCGCTGAGAAGGAGGAAGAGATCGAGCAACTGAAGAGGAACTACCAGAGGACAGTGGAGACGATGCAGAGCGCCCTGGACGCGGAAGTGCGGAGCAGAAACGAGGCCATCCGGATCAAGAAGAAGATGGAGGGCGACCTGAACGAGATCGAGGTCCAGCTGAGCCATGCCAACCGCCAGGCCGCAGAGACCCTCAAGCACCTCAGGAACGTCCAGGGACAGCTAAAGGTTGAGAGAGCCCGTGTGGGGCCGCCCATGCTCAGATACTCCAAAATGTAGCCGGGCCCTCGCGCCTCCACTTCAAATAGAACTTTCCTTTCCCCCGCGCCTAGGACACCCAGCTGCACCTGGACGATGCTCTCCGGGGCCAGGAGGATCTGAAGGAGCAGCTGGCCATCGTGGAGCGCAGAGCCAACCTGCTGCAGGCCGAGGTGGAGGAGCTGCGGGCCACGCTGGAGCAGACGGAGCGGGCCCGGAAACTGGCCGAACAGGAGCTCCTGGACGCCAGCGAGAGAGTGCAGCTGCTGCACACCCAGGTGAGGGCAGGGAGCACCAGGTGAGGGCAGGGAGCACCAGGTGAGGGCAGGGAGCATCAGGTGAGGGCAGGGAGCACCAGGTGAGGGCAGGGAGCATCAGGTGAGAGCAGGGAGCATCAGGTGAAGGCAGGGAGCATCAGGTGAGGGCAGGGAGCACCAGGTGAGGGCAGGGAGCATCAGGTGAGGGCAGGGAGCACCAGGTGAGGGCAGGGAGCATCACGTGAGGGGGTCCGGCCTCAGATGCACCTGCGCACCAGCGTAACCCCCTCCTTTGCTGCAGAACACCAGCCTCATCAACACCAAGAAGAAGCTGGAGACCGACCTCACGCAGCTGCAGAGCGAGGTGGAAGACGCCAGCAGAGATGCGAGAAATGCTGAGGAGAAGGCCAAAAAGGCCATCACAGATGTAAGGCTTCCCTCTGGCTCCCGGGAGGCTGCCAGGACTGTGTGTATTAAAGCCCGCTCCCCTCCCCAAAGCCCTGGGTATTCCTATTAGACAGGCAGGGGCTCCCCCAGGATACACATGGTGTGCATGTGTATCCTGGGGGATACACTCCCACCTCCTCTCAAACTCTGCCGGTCCTTCTTGCACATTTAAAAGGGGGACACAAAGCCAGGCACAGTGGCGCACGCTTGTAATCCCAGTACTTGGGAGGCTGAGACAGGAGGATCCGGGTTCGCGGCCAGCCTCAGCTACTTAGTGAGGCCCTCCGCAACTTAGTGAGACTCTGTTTCAAAATAAAGAATAAAAAATAGAGCTGGGGGTGTAGCCCGGAGGTAGAATGCCCCTGGGTTCAATCCCCAGTACCACAATAAATAAATAAATAAATAAATAACTAGGGCTGGAGGTATAGCTCATAGGTAGAATGTACCTGGGCTCAATCCCCAGCACCACATGCACATACACACACCCACACACAAAGTTGGGGGGACACAGAACCAGGTGTGGTGTTCCACACTTGTAATCCCGGTAATTGGGAGGCTGAGGCAGGAGGATCACAGGTTCAAGGATAGCCTCAGAAACTTAGCAAGACCCTCAGCAACTTAGTGAGACTCTGTTTCAAAATAAAAAATAAATAGGGCTGGGGGTGTAGCTCAGAGGTAGAATGCCTTGGGTTCCATTCCCCCCCACCCCCACCCCCGTATCAAAAAAATGGTGGGGGGAACCACAGGGAGGGGGGGACCCAGAAAGGGATTATATCCTGTTTGTCCTCCCGGTGGAGAGGTGTGCTGCTCTTTCCTTCAACATCCGACTTCTTCCAGACCTGGAAGTGAGACCCATCACATTGGTCCCTTCCACAACTTTCTGGGTCTCCTAGGTCTTCCTCCTTCCGCAGCTCCAATGGCGCCACCTGCTGCCTGACGGGAGAACACCACCTCAAAACTGTCCCTCTTTCCTGCACATTCGCACCCCTCAATTCTCAAGAGGCCTCCTTGAATCTCTCTAGCTCCAAGTCTGTGATATTGGATGTCAAATCCATCTTCACCAGTCTCAGGCTCCTTTGAAAACACATGTTGGTGATAATGGATGAGCGAATCCTTGGGGTGGGGGAAGGTCCCAAGGCCAGTTTCAGGAAGGAAGACCCCTTTTCCCATCCAGTCCTCCTTGGCCCCATTTCTTAGTTATTTTATTTGCTGGGTGTGGCTCTTGTCCTATCCCGGGTGGAAGGTGTGCTCATCCATCCTCTTACCTGTCGTCCTTTTTCTTCCGCGCGGCCTCTGGTCCTCTGGAGCTCCAAGGCCCCTGCGCTTTGCATCTTTGTGGGTACGATCTGCTTTGCAGGCCGCCATGATGGCGGAGGAGCTGAAGAAGGAGCAGGACACCAGCGCCCACCTGGAGCGGATGAAGAAGAACCTGGAGCAGACGGTGAAGGACCTGCAGCACCGCCTGGACGAGGCCGAGCAGCTGGCGCTCAAGGGCGGCAGGAAGCAGATCCAGAAGCTGGAGGCGCGGGTATGAGCCGGAGAGACGAGCCTTCCCGCGTCCGGGTTCACGCTCCCCCGCAGCCCCTAGACTAAGCCTCACCCTCTCCCCAGATCCGAGAGCTGGAGTCTGAGCTGGAGGGCGAGCAGAAGAGGAACACAGAGTCGGTGAAGGGCCTGAGGAAGTACGAGCGGCGGGTCAAGGAGCTGACATACCAGGTGGGTGCAGAGGAGATCCGGCAGGCTTCTCGGAAGAGGCAAACACGCGCTGGATTCTCCGCTGCTGTGTGGGAAGAAACACTTGAGCCAGAAAGCCGGCCGGTCTGTGTGCAGCCCTGTCCCCTTCTCTTCTCGTGACATCCCCATGTTCTCCTTTTTAGAGTGAAGAGGACAGGAAGAACGTGCTGAGACTGCAGGATCTGGTGGATAAACTTCAAGTGAAGGTCAAGGTCTACAAGAGGCAGGCGGAGGAGGCTGTAAGCTGGGGACAGCGGTGGCGTGGGAACGGCGGCCCAGTCTGTTTCCCACAGGGACCTTTGATGGAGGATCTTACCTGCTTGGGCTCTCTGGTTTTAGGATGAACAAGCCAACGTTCATCTCACCAAGTTCCGGAAAGCTCAGCATGAGTTGGAGGAGGCTGAGGAACGGGCCGATATCGCGGAATCGCAAGTCAATAAGCTGCGGGCCAAGACCCGAGACTTCACCTCCAGCAGGGTGAGTCTTGACCTGGGAAGAAACCCATGGGGATTTTATTTATTTACTTTTTGATCCTGGGGATGGAACCCAGGGACATTCTACTTCCCAGCTACACCCCCAGCCCTATTTTTTTTTTTGTTTGTTTTGAAACAGGATCTCACTAAGTTGCTGAGGCTGGCCTCAAGTACTTGTAATCCCATGGTGTGCCACCGTGCCTAGCATAATGCTTTTTAGGGAGCATGGGAGGTTTATTTAAGGAGGTGGGGTTGTGATAAAGGGGTTACATTCCAGGGAAAGGGTCGGGTTATGTTCCAGAGAAGGGGTCTGGAAAGGGACGCTTCCCAGAGTGGAAGCCATAGAACAAATGGCTACGTTCCAGAGAATGAGTCTAGATCAGGGTGCTTTCCAGAGTGGAAAACGGCCCCCATGGTGACTGAAGAAACTTTGGAGGTGGAAGGAAGCACAGGCGACCCCTTCCTTTACAGCTGGGGAGCCTCAGGCTCAGGAAGAAAAGGGATGTGCTTAAAGTCACTTAGCTGAGTAGAGCCAGGTCTAGAGGTCACAATAAAAACAAAACCAAAAACAAAACAAACAAAAAATCAAACGCCACCCAAACCAGGGTGTGGCAGCACATGCCTATAATCCCAGTACTTCAGGAGAATTGCAGGTTAGAGGCCACTGTGTGGGGTAACCTAGCAAGACCCTCTCTCAAAATAAAAAATAAAAAGGGCTGAGGGTGTAGCTCAGAGGTGGAACATCCCGGGTTCAATCCCCAGTACCACACACACACACACACACACACACACACACACACACACAAACAACAACAAAACAAAAACAAAACCCCACCACCCTGAAAAGGGATGAGCAGTGTCTAACAGCTCTCTCGAGCGCCCCCTGCTGGTATGAGGGAGGCTGCTGCAGGAGTCCCCTCCGGAGCTGGCTGAGCATGCCTGCATATCCTCTATATATACACTTATACTATATATACACTACATATACATATAGGATTGCTTCCCAGCATTTGGGACTTGTACTTTCTGATGGCCAGTTTCTCAGGCTACGAGTCGACTCCCTGTGTGGAACTGTGTATCCTCCTAAGGTCCAGAAAATACCCTACTAATTGTGTCCTACTAAAATACATGAGCAACTCCCTGATGCTTGCAGGAAGAGGGGCAGGGTGGAGGAAGCGAGTCTCCGCCCACCCCCTGACCTGACTGACAGCGCCCACTTCCTTTCCAGATGGTGATCCATGAGAGTGAGGAGTGAGCAGCCCCGGGGGGCAGGACGGAAGATATGCAAAATGTCTATTTTCTTGGCTCCTGACCACTGTGCTCAATTTCCATGTGACTCCTTTTCACATGCAATAAATTTTGCCTTATTTTCAATTTAGGGCTATCTCCTTATATTTCTTTTCCTCTTCCCAGTAGGGAAATGATTCCTTGTTTGGCGATTTTCATGCTCAATTTGAGATCTCAGTGTGCAGATGGGTTGGTAAATTCAATTGGCATGTGCATGTGGGAGAGAGAGAGTGTTTGCTTTTGATTTAAACTTGAGAGGTGGGGGAGTGGGAGGGAGTGTTTTGAGAGTCATGTCTTAATATGATATAAGAGTTACATAAAGATTGGGTTCAGCAAAACCCTGTCTCGAGTTGGCTAGGGTTACAAGGCAAGGGGCCAGATTCCCTTCCTCTATATTATACTGGGGGGATGTATCCGGAGTCAGGTAGATAATCACTGGGCAGCTGCTCCATGGAAGCACTGTGCCCAAATACACAAATGAATGAACTAGAGCCAGCTCCCTTCAAGCACTCAGTCTGAATCTACTACAGGGTCCTGCGATCCTGCTCCATCGGCTCAGCTCAGAGCGGCACAGCCCCAGACTCCACCCCTCACTCAGGGTGAACCTGTCTTTACAGGAAGTCAGGGTGACCATCATGTGGACCTGCTACTGGAAATAGAGTCTTCTGCGCTGACATCACTTGCTTATTGTCATAGTTAACTGATCAGAAAGAGTTAAGAATTGCAAGTTCCCCCCTCCTTTGTTTTTGTGGTACTGGGGATTGAACCCAGGGCTTTCTACCTCTGAGATGCACCCCTAGACCTTTTTATTTATTTTTTATTTTGAAACAGGGTCTTGCTAAGTTGCTGAGGCTGGCCTTGAATCTGCGATCCTCCTGACTCAGCCTCCTAGCCACTGGGAATACAGGCGTGGGCCACCACACCTGGCCCCTTCTTGATTTGATTCTAGAAGACGAGGAGATGACCCAGTTTTACTCAGGTGGGAATAACAGTCCACGGGGAGTTCTTTCCAGGGCTCAGCAACAGGTTTAGCATCTCCTGGGATTTGCCACTAGGGCAGGACAGGGGCCTCTATCAATGTCAGATTTGACCTCGTGGGGATTTCTAATCATTTTGTCTCCAAGAGCACATCACTTAGACTTGCTTTTAGTACTTGACAGCAACACTCTCACTATGAAGTGGCATCTCCCGCTGGTGGTGGCTGTTGCTGTGAGGAAATCGGAGCAATGAGAACAGGCCTGATTCATGCAGGGGCCCAAGGCCAGGCCACAAGGGCTGTTGTCATCAGGATCCTCTAGAGAGTATGAGGACTGCTACAGATTTGCCTTCGTGGAAAATGAGCAACAGAGAGAGAGCAAAAACGTTTCTCATTGCAGAGGCATGCTGACTACTAAGTAAAGAAGAAATGAAAGAAATGGATATCACCACACGGAGATGAAGGGCCCTTAAAGAACTATGACTCCTACAATCACAAGGAGATAGGCAGCCAGACAGGGTATGCCCCTGAGAGACATGCACAGTGTCGCCCAACAGTCTACCTTGGGTCCGATCAAGCCTCTAGATGTGACCACTACCAATTCGTAGGGAATACAGGGGTGACAGACATAAGATACAACTAGTAAAAATCCAGGATGTGGGCCAGGTGTGGTGAGCATACCTGTAATCCCAGTACTTGGCAGGCTGAGACAGGAGGATCGCAGGTTTGAGGTCAGCCTCAGCAATTTAGTGAGACCCTGGTTTTTTGTTTTGGTATTGGAGGTTGAACCCAGAGGCATTCTACCTCTGAGCTATACCTCCAGACCTATTTTATTTTGAAACAGGGTCTCACTAAATTGTTGAGGCTGGCCTTGAACCCAGGATCCTCCAGTCTCACCCTCCCAGCTGAGCTTGGAGGTAGAATGCCCCTGGGTTCAATCCCTAGTAACTAAAACACACACACACACACACACACACACACACACACACACACACACACACTGTGGAGAACTCAATGGAACAAATCATCTAGTTCTTTCAATAAATTAATTGTAAAGAAAAAATACAGAAGAAATGGAAAGGGGACCTATACATTAGAGGTTTAATGGGCCTA
>PVJS01030107.1:0-24315 GCA_004027185.1 Glis glis | reverse complement strand
TGTCTCTCTCTCTCTCTCTCTCTCTCTCTCTTAGTGATGCCCTCCACAACTTCGTGAGACCCGGTTTCAAAAATAAAGTATAAAAAATAGGACCGGGGCGTAGCGCGGAGGTAGAACGCCCCTGCGTTCAATCCCTGGTACCGCAAAAAAAAAAAAAAAAAAATTAAAAAAAAAAAGAAAAATGGACTTATGCCGGGTGTGGTGGCACACGTTTGTAATCACAGTACTTTGGGAGGCAGAGACCGGAGGATCCGGGTTCGCGGCCAGCCTTAGCTCTCTCTGTCTCTTTCCCTGTCTCTCTCTCTCTCTCTCTCTCTCTATCTCTCTCTCTCTCTACTTAGTGAGGCCCTCCACAACTTTGTGAGACCCAGTTTCAAAATAAAGTATAAAAAAATAGGGCCGGGGGTGTAGCGCGGAGGTAGAACACCCCTGGTTTCAATCCCCAGTAACCGCAAAAAAAAAAAAAAAAGAAAAATGGACTTACTAATCTCTACTTTGGGATGGGATGATGTATCAATCCGTTCGTTAGTCAAAAATAGAAAAATCATAGTGTTGTTGACATAAAAACATTGGTGGGAGAAGGGTGTGTGCCTCGGTTGATTTTACAGCAACAAGAAGCAGAAATCACATGTTCCTTGAATGTAGACTCTCCTCCCAAGAGAGTTAGAAACAGCTGAGAAGAGCTCACCAATCCCCCAAAGAAGAGCGAAGGAGGTGAGGGGAAGGGACAGGAGGCATGAGTCTATTAAATGGAGTTCCTCATTAGAACAGTTTTAAGACAAGGAAAAGGAAGGGTCTCTCACTATGACATTTAAGCTCTCCTCTTGCCCCCACTGTTTGAATTTAATTAGGCCATTTCAGTTTTCTCTAGACCTTTGACAAGCTTCACTGCAACTCTGACCTCTTCCCTGTTTGCTTATATCTTTCCAAATCATCCTTAGAATAGTTTTTAGGACCTGATTCTTGGGAAAGAGTACATGTTGTTCTGAATATCTTAGCCAACCCAGCATGGAGCCAGATCTGAGTGCTTTCAGAGGAGAACCTCTAGATTAGTCACACAAAACAATTAAAGGCAAGAAAACCATTACATCATCTGCACCCTACTCATGCCATGCCCAGAGAAGATGGGATGCTTATTCTCTTTATCTTCTATTATTTAGTAGAAGAGCAACTAAATAAAGCTTCCTTGGAAATACAGAGGGGCTTATTATGTGCCACCATACACAGATTCAGAAATGTCTCCAGGGAACATGGAGAAGAATGCACATGGATCAAAAGAAATCTGTAATGGCAAGTTCTATTTTTCCATTAAGCCAATTTAATTACTTAATTAACTTCCTACCTAGCATACTCAAATCATATCCAAATTTTTAATGCTCAATTTTATTCTGATGAAATTATTCTCATCAGAATAATTTTCCATGTAAGAAATTCAATGAAAGTAAAGTCTTGCTAATCAAGTTTTAAATTCATACCAACAACTAGTATCTACAGTTGGAAATTTTGTTGTAATGTATCTACCAAGTCTGCTTATTCTAAGTCAAATATTGCAGATAGAAATTTTATCAAAAAGTTTTACTTCTGTAAATTTTTAGTGAATTACAAGTTTTATTGTGTATAATTTTGTATCATTTTTATTATTTATTTTAATTACAAACTGGATAAAAGAAACTAGTCTATATTTATTTAATAACTAATTCATGAGAAAAGAACAAGCAATTTGTTTCTGCTATACCAGATTTAGGTTATTATAGAGGAATGCGGCTCTATCTCTAGTCCAAGTTTTATGACTATTTTTCTATCACATTGGATATTGCATTCTAAAGTGCCCAGATTTAATCAGTTTGGCCTGGGCTGCTATAAAATATATATGTAAAGATATGACTATAGGTGTTTCTACCATCTACAGATACAAATTGGTTTAAGCAACACACTTTTAATTCTCACAGTTATGGTGTCTGGGAACTCCGAGATCAAAATGCTGACAGATTGGGTGTCTGGTGAGGGTTTGTTTCCTGGTTTGCTGATACACTAAGATATTTTCTTATTGTATGCTCAAACGATGGAGTGCAGAGTCTGAGGGCTAGAGCTTTTGCTCTTCTTCTATGGACACCAATCCCATCATGGAGTATCTATCCTCATAAACTATTTTCCTCCCAAAGACCTCGTATCTCAGTACTGTTGCATTAGTCTTTAACATGGATTTGGTGGTGGGGTGGGGACAGAAACATTTATTCCATACCATATTCTTTCAGCTGGTTGATTAAAGAGAAAATGGCAGGTCCAAAATGTTTTACTTTGCTTGATATGTATCAATATTTGGGAGACAAAAAGGAATGTTGAAAGAAAAAGGAACAACTCATTGTTTTCTTTGATCCCCCTGATTCTTTCCTTTCCCTTCTTTACATTTTTCAGCTTAATCAAAGTTTCTCTGACTCGTCCATTTATTCTGTCACTATTCTACCCTCTTCGTCTCTCACACGGTCCTCTTTCTGTGTGCTGTAGGCTTTAACTTGACCATCATCCTCCCATTCCTGAGTCTCAAGCATGGTCCCTGACAGCACCTTTCTGGGGTATTTTGTCAGATTTTCTCCTGTTTCCCTACCACCATCTCTTCCCAAGAGCAAGTTATCAGAGAGCTCAGGGGTCAGATGATGGAGGAGCAGAACAATTCTTGCCTCTACTGCTCAGCATCCTACCTGGATCAAACAATCCTAACAAAGATTTGTGAAATTCTTTTTCTCATGGCTTTGAAATCAGCTCTGAAAATAGCTGTTTTGTTCAATAGTTTTATTTTACTTTCTACCTCAATGTCCTCTGGTCTAAGATGCAAGTTTAAGGAAGTGGACTTGATCTCTTTCTGTCTCCAATGCCAAGCACTCGATAGATGCTTCAACTGAGGGAATAAAGATTAGAAAGAAGAAGAAAAGAAGGAACGAGAAAAGACAGAAAAAACCTGTAGATCTATTCTGTTGGTTTTATAATGAGTGAAGATTTTTTCTGAAGTAAAAATAGCTTAGTATGATCTGAACCTACTCCTCCTTTCTTCTTTCATTTCCTTTTCTATTCAGCCAAGACCCAAGCATTCATCATTCCAATGGCTCTTTGCCATGACCTTCAATTCCCATTTTTTATTTTTGCTGCACCTTGGGAAAATGCTATCCCCAGACCATTCAGGCTCCTACTTGTAGTCTATGAAATATTGATCATGGCCAGGTAAACTTCACACAGGCCTCCAGGGTGTTATTGCAAGCTCACGGCTGGTGCTTCTCTTCGTTGGTTCGGACAGGTCTGCAGGTTGGCTGGCTTGGCTCCAGGATTTGGCTCTTCTGCCATTTCTCTTTCTGAGGTCCAGGCTGAAGGGGCAACACCTACTTAAGGCATGTTCTTCTCATCCTGGAGGTCAGAAACTCCCAGAGACGCTGAATAGAAATGCGTAATACCTTTAAGACCCAGGATAAAAACTGACACACTGTCCCTTCTGCCCATACCCATTGTTCAAAGCCAGGCTCCAGGTGAAGCCTAACATTATGATACAAACATGTGTACTTCTCACATGGATAGGAGCTGAACAATAATATAATGTACCCTAATATTTTAGCAGACCCTCTCTGTTCCTTTTATCCTTTCTACATGTCTCCAGTTAGTGTTTTCTCTAATCCCCCCTCAAAAAAACCCCATTTATAATGTTTTCAAGATCCTAATATTTTCATTAACTAACTTTATTCTGAGCAAATAAAGTAATATTCAACTTCAAAAAGAAATTAGAGATCTTCATCAGAAATGAGCTTAAGTTTGAGAGTACCCTTTACAACATTTACTTGTTTGAATGCAGCCCTTACATCTTTGTGGAAATCACAGCCATAGTTCACTTTAATGTTAATCTTTCTACCTCTTCTTTGAATTCTATCCCCTCTGATCTTTTCTGAATTTGACACCATTAATTATATCCTCCTACTTTATAACTTTAAATTACTCTTTTACTCTTAGTAGAACGACCACAAGACAGTAAAACTGTTAAAAACCACCTGATATTCAGTTATACCATCATTTTATTAGATGAAAATAGAAAAATATTATTTTAATATAGGAAAAACATTAAAGGAATTCCAAATAACATAATGTAATGGATTAATTGAATGAAGCAAGTGGTTTGGACACCTATCTGGGGTGACTCAAACAGATAAGGGACATGAATTCCTTACATTTTATTCTCTGTAACATAGGAACTATCGAAGGCTCAGGATGGCATTTGTAATATCAAAAGGATTTTTCTTGGATACTTCTACCACAAGATCTTTGAACCCTAGCAACAGGGAAATCTCCTGTTGCTAGGCCAATTGGGTCAGCTGAGATGATGAATTAATTTTCTATTGTTGAGTAACAGATCATCTTCAACTTAGGGGCTTAACGCATGATAAATTTATTTTCTCACCATTTCTGTGGGTCAGCAGGCTGGGCATGGCATAATTGCAATCTCAGCTGAGGCTTGGGATCATCTTCTTAGTTCAGTAGTTGTTGGCAGAGTTCAATTCCTTGTAGTTGTAGGACTGAAGTCCCTCTTTGGTTTCTAGCTGTGAATCACTGGCTGCTCTCTCAGCTGCTAGAGGCTGTCCTCTGCCCTTTGCCATGTGGTCTTTTTGATAGGCAGCTCACAGTATGATTTTTTGTTTTTATGGACTGTAGAAGAATCTGTTGTGCTTTGAATCTCTTTTTTAGGGAATGCCTGGACTCTGTTTTAAATAGTTCATTGATTAGATCAGACCCACCAAGGCATTTCTCTTTTGAATAACTCGAAGTTAGGTACCTTAGCTACATCTGCAAAATTCCTTCTCCTCTGCTGTATAATACAATGATAAGTGTGAATATCATATTCACAAGTCTTACCTACACTTAAGGGGAGAGGATTATAGAGGGTGTGTAAACCAGGGGAGATCTTGGGGGCAATTTACAATGGTCCCAGCCATACATCAGAACCCCCAAGTTAACTCGCAAATGCAATCTAGAACTTCTAGAGATAACATAATTATTATCTTAAGGGGTACTTATTTTTAGTTCTGGTGAGAGTTAAAATGAGTGTAGAAATTAAGTAAATGAGCTTTTAATTTTTTCTTATTTTATTTATTTCATAATTTATGACTTTATTTAAAACATCTAGGTTTTTCTTTACCTATCATCCTGAGAAATTCCTTTCCATCTCTTGTGTTGGAGTCTTTTTCTTGGATTATATCTTCATTCTATTTGGTTTATTCCTACATTTTAATATTGTACATTATGAACTCACACTCTGAAAGCAGGTTCATGAAATATAAGTGCTTTTAACATATATTTATCTGAAAATATTTTCCCTATTTTGTAGCTTACATAATTTGGCAGGATATGAATTTCCAGATTGGATAGATTTTTTTCCCCTCAGATCTTGGAGATGTTATTCTAGTCTTTTCTAGATTTTAATGTTGCTTCGAGAGTCTCAATGTCATTCTGATTTTATTCTGTAGTTTGTGATATGTGCTAGTGTCTCTGGATGTTTTTAATAATCTCATCTTTGTAGTCAATATTCTAAATTTTTATGATGACCTACCTTAAAGATGATTTTATTTATTTATTTATTTATTTATTTATTGTGATACTGGGGATTGAACCCAGGGGTATTATACCCCCGAGATACACTCCAGCTTCCCTTTTTTAAATTTCTGTTTTGTTTTGTTTTGAAACAAGGTCTCATTAGGTTGCTGAGAGTCTTGCTACACTGCTGAGGCTGGTCTCAAACCTGCGATCCTCTTGTCTCAGCCTCCCAAGTACTAGGATTACAAGTGTGTGCCACCAAGCCTGGCTGGTGGGGATCTTTAATTTTATTTTCTAACAGGTTGGCACTTTTAGCTTAGATATTCTATACTTATTTTGGAGGGACTCCTTTTTGCTACTGGGGATTGAAACCAGGGGCATTCTACCTTTGAGCTACACCCCTAGCAATTTTTTTTTTTTTTTAGTTTTGAAACAGGATCTCACTAAGGTGCTAAGGCTGGCCTCAAACTTGTGATTCTCCTGTCTCAGCCTCCCAACTGGAATTACAGGTGTGTGTCACCATACCTAGCTCCTAGATATTATATACTTCTAACCTGAAAAGTTTTCTAGTGCTATTTTTAATAACTTATTTCCCTCCATTTTTTCTGTCATTTCTTTATAGAGTTCTTAGTAATCAATCGATAGGCTTCACTTCCTATATTAATCCTGTGATTACCTTTAATTCCTGTTTTTACTTTTGTCTTTTCATTTGTTCCTTGACTTTGTCTCCAATTCCTCCAAACAATTATAATTTTAGCTATTTAATTTCTAAGAACCTTTCTTAGTCTCTGAATTTTTAATATACTGTTGTTGGTGCATTGTAATTGTGCATCATAATTAAGTTCAGAGTGATAGAAATATACATGCACATAGCACTTGGTGTGTTTCCTTCCAGAACCCGCCCTACTCTCTTTCCCTCCCAGTACATGTTATTGAGATTCGTGTTATTAATTTTGTATATGTATGTAGCATTATTTGAACTGTTTCCAGTACCATGTTTTGTCTCCAGATGCAGTAGATATTTTGATCTCTTTGAGTGATACTATTTTAACAATATCTTCTTCTCTCTTATGTTGTTTATTCTGTCTTTCATGTTCATATCCTTGCTCTTCCATAGTATCTAAAATATTGGAAATAATGGACATTCTGTGTATTGGGGTTGGCTTGTTGAGCACTGTGTGCGAGGATGAGACAATTTCAGTGTATAATTCTCAAATATCAAGTCTTTTCAGTTATGTATATCTGATTATGAATATGTGGATGTTGAGGTGCTGAAGGAAGCTAAGGGCAACCAGTTCAACTTGAAGAGTTATTAATTTCCATGGGGTTCAGATTGAATACTTAAATTTGCTTTCTTACCATACTTTTTGTCCCCCAACTAGTAATATCTATAGTGTGATTTTTCTAGAGAATAAACCTTAATGTCTCTCGTGCAGGCTGAGAAGAAATATTTATCTGACGATGAGGCTGAGAATCTTAAAATTTGAGCTGGTTCTCTGGTTTCCAACCCTATCCTTCATCTCTGTTTTCCACATAAAATTTTTAAAACTTTGGAGGTTCAGTTCATTATAACTCCTTGGCAAATTTGACTTCTGCTGTTTGAAAATATTTTTATGTCAAAGTATATCTTTTTCAAATTTGTTGGCATCTTTTGTTTCTGTTGTCTTTGTTTCTCTTATGCTTGGTCTAGTGTGTATAGTCCTTTATATTTCTGATATTTTTAGAAGGAAATTGTGGATTTCTAGAAGGAAATAGGATTAGGGTTTATAATTTTTCTACCATTCATAAACACTGTTGTCTTTCTCTCTTAACAATTAATTTCCTCCCATTGCTTCTATTGACTTCATAGTCTAATAATTTTTCCTCTATTCGCATGTGTATCTAAGCACCAACTAGCCATCTCTGCTTGCAGATTCATCCCAGGGACTTCAACTCAGCATGTCTCAAAATTCTCTTGTATTTCACTGACCTTACTAATAGCATCATCATTCTCTGTTGCTCATACCATAAACTTGGGAGTCACTTGGCTCCTTCCTCTTCTTATATAACCACATTAAATTGTCCACAAAGCTCCATCCACAATATCTCCTATCTAGTTCTAAAATAAGTCACTTGTTCCCATTTCTGTTGACATTGCCCTGGTTCGCCTTCTCTTTATGTCTTATTCAGTTTGCTGCAGTGGCCCCCTAACATGCTTCCCTTACTGTAGGATTATCTCCTTCAGTTTCATCCTCCTTGACCCATCCCTTGGATCACTCTAAATTTAAGTCTTAACATGTCAATTTGCTTAAAACCTGTGAAGATCTCTGATATGCATTATTCATTACTCTATACCCAAATGCTGTGTTATACTTTGGGGATATAATATAAACAAAACGTCATTTGGTTCTCTGTCCTCATGGAGCATGTAGTATAATGGGAGAAAGAGCGGTTACCAAATAACCACACAAGTCAATGTTTAGGAATAGGTTGTAATAAGAAGCATTAAAGGAAGAGTAGCAAGTGAGAAGAGAGAGCACAGTTAGGCACTTACGTAGAAAGGAGAGTCAAGAGAAAATTCTTCAGAGGTAGTATCATTTAAACTATGCCTTCAAGGAGTAGAAGTTAATGTAAACCATAAGTCGGGGTTTGGGAAGGGTAGTGGAAAGATAGATGAGGTCCAGACCGAGGAATGGTTCTGTACATGAAGACCCTGAGGTAGGAAAGAACTTGGTGTATTTTAGCAAAAGAGAAAAGTCCTGATTGATTGTTGTGTAGCAAATGAGGGATAAAGCAAAACACAACGAGAGTGGAGAGGAAGGTGAGGTCTAGAGGATGCAGCATAATTGGCCACAGAAAGTATATTGAATTTTGTCACCAGTGCAACAGGAAGCTGCCATCCAGTTTTAAGTAGGGATGTGACAGAATCTAATTGCAGTTTATAGGACTCATTCTGGCTGCACTTTAAAATAATGGGTTTGGATGATCAAGGTTGGAAGTACAGGTAATTTTATGGTTCAGTATTCTAGTCAAGACAAGATAGTGGCTCAGACTCTAAGGTAACTGCAGTGTTACAGATAAGTGGATACATTTGGGACATGTTTAGGTATAGAATAGACATAATCTGGCAAATAAAGTAGTTTTAAGGTTTTGAAAACATCTTGGCTTTTGAATCATGAAACAAAGTGGGTAGAAAAGCCTGTTGAAAAGACAGAAAGAATAAAGATAGGTTTGGGGATACAGTTATATATGTAGGTCTGGATTTTGAAGAGAGGTCTAGAAAGAGCACACATTTGGGATACACTTATATTGAGAAAGTATTTAGAAAGTTGAGTGTAGAAGAAGAGAAAAATTTAGCAAATGTAGAATTGGAGGATTGAATACCCAGAATGGATCCATGGGCTAATTCTAACAATTAAAAGTTATATAAGGAAGCTTGCACCAAAATGTAAATTGAGAAGAACCTAAAGAAGTAGGAGGAAAAGTAGGATGAGGTGGAATCCCCCATACTTTCTCATCATAAATGCCAAGAGAAATAATCTTTCAAACAAATGGGAGTGGTTAGTGATGTTGGATACTGCTGAGCGGTCTACACTGAGAAGCATCCCTTATGGTCAGTTATAGATTGACTTTAGCAAGAAAAGACTTACTTACTGAGAAAAGTTAGAATGGAATTAATTAAGAGTTCACAGGAAGGAGGAGACAGACAAGCTTTTCAGTCTTTGGCTATCACGGTTAGGCAAGAGAAAGGATGAAAATTGGAGAGAACTATCAAGTTATGGAATTTTGTTGGGTTTTAAAAGTTACAAGAGCTGATAGCTCCTCTGAATGATGATAAGAAAGATCTAGTAGGGGTAAAAGAAAGATAATCTGAAGAATCCAGTTATAGAAGTTATTACAATTGTTTCTATTCATAACACAGGTTCCTGAAAGAATAGGAGGGCATGGCACCTGTAACACAGCTAGAGAGATGGGTCTTAGAATGGGAAAGGACACTGATTGATAGTCACATGAGGAGCAAGGAAGGGACGGATCCAGAAAATACTGTTTATGAATTTGGTTGAGGAAAAATAAGAGTCTGTATTTGAAGGCTGGGACTTGGACAAAGTGAATATAGAAATATCTTGGAGGGATGTGGTTAGATTACTAATTAGTGCTCAGAGACCTGTTGAAGGTGATAATGCTGAATTTTTAATTATGTCAATTATTCTAGTTATGTAATTTCCCCCTAAAATCCAAACTCTTTAGCTTAATGATTCTTAACTGGTAATTTTCATCAAAACTACATGTAAGCTTTTCCTTTGACTCAGGTCTAATGATTCAAAATTTCTGGCTATAAGGCCTGCCACATGTCCTTTTTATAACTTCCATGTATTCTTCTTTGTCTTTAATGCACAGAACCATTGTCTTATCTTAACATACAAGGCTCTTCAAGTTTAGGTTGCTTTCTATCTGTCCATGTTCGCTTTCCTCTGCTCCTTGCTTTGAACCTCATATACCAATAATAACTAACTACATGTTGTGAGAGACCACTATAATGCAACATACTGTCTCATCACTTTATATCAGTGACCTTGAATGGAAAACCAAATAAGCATTAAAATCTTAATTCATTATAAAGAAAGTGTAACTCCACATTGACATTATAGAGTATACATCAATTTCTAAATTATTTTCTATATTTCTTTTTTATCTAGGGAGCCAGCTTAAATTATTTGGATGCTTTTGTTAAAAGCAGTATAGAACATAAGATGGTAGTCGTGATTGAAGAACAATGAATATCTTAGCAGCACTGGTAGAAACACAAAACAAAATTAATAAATCTGTTCCCGGTAGTCTAAAATTAGAGTACGAGTCTAACTAAGGTGGGAGAAGAAAATCAAGCCAAGTGAAATCCAAGAGGGCCTGACGTTCACAAAGTTTCACAGTGCCAAGCAGCATGGAGTTTCATAGATACAGAAAAGACAGAAGTTCTTAGAACCAGGAGAGAGTAATCAGATGGGTCAAAAGCTGCAGACAGTCACATTGGATAAGAACTTAGAGTCATCCATTATCTTTGGCAATACAAAAGTACTTGATGACCTTTGAGGGAGCAGTTATAGTGGAGTCAGGGAACAAAAGCCACATCACAGCAGGGTAAGGAGCAAATTGCATATTTGGAAGAAAGGCTAGCAAGTAGCATGGATTCTTCAAGAAGCATGATAGTAAAAATGAAAGAAAAGGCAGAGAAGAATATGGGGTCACAGAGAAGCATTTCCTTATTAAAGATTGAGGGGCAACTCTCCATATGTACTTAAACATGCATATATATTTTGGGAAAGATCCAGGAGAGGAAAAATAATAATAGGAGGGGGGAGAAGAAGAAAAGAAGGGGGAAGAAGAGGAGGAGGAGGAGGAAAAGGGAAGTTGGAGGAGGAGGAGGAGGAGGAAGAAGAAGATGAGGAAGAGTAACTGATGCTTGTAACAGGAGGAAGAGGAAGAGGAGAAGGAGAAAGAGGAGGAAGAGGAAGATGAGAAAGGGTAACTGATGCTTGCAACAGGAGGAGGAGCAGGATGAGGGGGAAGAGGAGGAGGAGGAGAACTGATTCTTACAGTGAGGTCCCTGAAGAGAAATTGAAATTACAGAAGAGAGAAGAGAGAAGAGAGAAGAGAGAAGAGAGAGCTTTAAATAGAAAGAGGACATTCTCTTCCACTGAGAAAGGAGAGGATTCAGGAAGGATGAAAGTAGATAACATATACTCTAGAAGCATAGAGACAAAGGTAGAAAGAACTATTTCATGGTCTCACCTTCTTGATCAAGAAGAGCATAATGTCCATATATTTTTGGTGAGGGAGGAGGCATGGCCAGGGTTTTAGGGGGAAGTGAAAGTACAGCCTCTGAAGGAAAAGGGAAAGGGAAATGGAGATGAACTCAAGAAAATGTAGCCTGGTAACATCTAGGGTTGGAATCTGAATGTCTCTGTTATATGATTTTATGCTAGCAACTCTCAGCATCAAGGTTTTTGCCTTTATGGTGTGGACATTTATATGAAATATTGTCCTTTTAATTGAAGTGATACACTGCAATATCATCTTATAGGATAGGTCCTTTTTCAAATCCATAATAAATGCCAATTTTTATTCTTTCAAGGACACTGATCAGAGGACCTATCATGGACTCTACATATGAAATGATCATGAAAGTTGTCATCTAATAAACTTTGTGAATTGCACTGCCTCAACAGATGGCACAGCTCTGCAAGAGAAGCAGCAATGCCCTCACTGGCTGTTGATATTGCATGCAAAATTTAAAACACTATACAACAGCTGCTGGTGCTGACAAAAAGTATATCTAAAATAACTTCACGAGTTCCATGAATGATAAAATGTACTCTGTTTAGGAGAAGTTAGGGCAAAAATTATTTTATTATTGTACTTTCTAGAGGGGTAGAGACTTTCAGAAAATAACACATTTATGTTTGAGTATGCTTCAAAGAAAAAAAAAAGAGCTCATCCTGTAACATGTAGGAAGCCATCTGTCTGACTATAAATGTCTCCATTCTACCCTCAACCTTGTCCTTCTTTTTGGCATCTGTGATATTTTACTATCCTTGGATGTTTTAGTTCTGTTTTCCTCTTGTTTTTTCTTTCTTCTATTATCCTTGAAATTTAGGATATTTTCAAGTTGATATCCTGGGTCTTCTCTTTCCATGCACGATTAATGCCTAATCCCTCGCTTGCCTTTCTCTAAGCGATTTCCCGATTATTGCCATGCATACACAGTTGCCAGGGGCATCACTGGATAGGTAGAAGAAGCCATGCCCTTCTTTCTTCTGCATTTGGCCTCTATAGACCTAGCCCTAATGATACCAATAACCAATAATAATTGTGTTAGTCAGTTTTCCATTGCTATAACCAAATACCTGAGATAATTAGCTTGTGAAAATAAAAGGTTTATTTGGATCATAGTTTCACAGGTTTCAGTCCACGTTTGTTCCATGGTGCTGGGCCTGTAGTTACACAACCTGGCAGGAGTATGTGGCAGATCAGACCCCCTCCCCTTATGGTCATGGAGCAAAAGAGAAAAGGAAGGGACTGGAGTCCCCCTACCCCTTCAAGGGCATTCCCCTAGTGACCTAAAGACCTCCCTCTAGGCCACACACCACCTCCCAATGGCACCAAACTGGGGACCAAGCCTTTGACACTTGGGCCTTTGGGGGACATTAGACATCAAACTATAGCAATAATAATAACTTTTTCTATGTGTCAAGCACGGTTCTAAACATTTCAAATGTATCGTCTCATTTTATCCAACCCCAAACTCAATGTTATCATTGTGGATATTTGTAAACATATATTTATCTTCCCTAGTAGATATCAAGAACACTTCAAGGAGAGAGGAATTTTATCATTGATATTTTATACCCTATGGAACTTCTTGGACTTTCTATACTGAGTATTTGCTGAATGACAAAATGTATAAGAGAAAAGAAAAATAATGGACAAATATTTAAGTTGAAATTCTACTTATCAATTATGCTTTTTCATATAAATTATAGGTTCTTTGACAGAGAGAGTTTTTGGTTTGTTTCCCTCAAAGTGCTAGGCACATGGTAGATACTCAATACATATTTGTTGGTAGATTGGTTAAATCGGCCATAGTACCGTTTTTCCCTTAGAGGGTTGAAAGCTAAGGGTTACATGGTCTAACTCAAAGTAGGGATTCACCAAGTATCTGCTGCATAACTCTCCAAGGACCATGTGTTATGAGTTAGGCATGTTTGATTTTTTTATGTGATTTAACGACAAATGGTCTCAGAGCACTGCTCCATTGCTAAATTTCCACTTGTAGCTATGTTTAATGACCTATCTGTCAATTTGTTTCTCTTTTGTTCAGTCATGCACCTCTCTGGAGCTACTGTGTATTTCCTTTGTATCTACTGAAGACAGCCTGTTATCACACATTAAAGACACCTTAAAACAAGTTTCACATGAGCAGAGGGCATTTTAAATGAAAGCACATACTAACATACTAATGTTTGGAAATTACTCGAATTATAAAAGGGTCAATTTCTACCTTTTCATCCTATGGATGACAATATACTAATATGAAGAATAATCACAAAAAATTTACATTGATGAGAATGGAGAAATAAGATGTTCAACCAAATGATACAGATTGACTTATTTTTTATTTGGCTGTCATAAAACCATAAAGCGAAACATGCAATCAATCTGAAGATTAGTTATTGTTTAAACTGGCTTGAAGTTAATCTGTGAGGAGATATTTGCAACCAGAACATCCATTTTTGTTTCCTACAAAAGCAACCAAACAATTCTACGCTGATTAGTACATAGTAAAATATATTTGAAATGTGTTCTAAAAACAAATCTATCTCTAAGTTTTGCCAAAAATAAGAGCACATCCTAATTACAAAAAGGGAAAGCTTTTTGTTTTGAGAGGCTAGTAATTGACTTTTGACTACATAATTTCTGTATTTTTTCCCAGTGGGGCTGTATTATCATTCAGGATATGAATATATCATCATTTTACCAGGAGAGGTGCCACAGGTCCCCAGCAGTCCGAGAATTTAGATTGGAGACAACTTGTCTCTCATGATTCTGTGATTTGGCTTTTAAATATTTGATGTCCTATTCTCCCTTTTCTGACACATAGCAAAAATGGGAGCGTTTGTTGTTGTTTGAAACCAGAAGGAAGAAAGCACACATGTCATGTCATGTCATCTCACACAACTCTTCTGAAAAGGGGGAAGGGTAATTGGTATTTACATATGGACTACATGAGATAAATTGTAGATGTTCTCTGTTACTCCTATATATGGCAGTTTGTGGACTAGTGATTTGTTGCTTCCCAAGAAGCTATAAGTTCTATTATAAATTTTGTCTTTTGGACATTAAGCGAATCCCTATACAATAGTAAACAAAAAGAAAAAAATATCTTTTTCATGATCTCTACAGTTGTTGTATATATTTCAGTTCCCAAATGAGTATAAAGATATTTTAAAGGATAGAAAAAAAGTCAATTTCCACCCAAGAACAGATCCTAATATAATGAAATTCCAAATAAAGAGTTCTATTTTCTCATAAATTTAAACCTCCAACAAATTGGGACTGATTTCTATATATATAATTAAAAAAAATTTTCTATATGTAAATTCAGAAAAAAATTCCTTGCCTTTGAGATTCACTCTGGTATACCAACATTCACTCTGCTATTTCTGGAGTTTTTAGGTGGTGAAATGCTAAGTACACAGCAGAGGCAAGTAGAACAGTGTAATGGTTTGGATTTAGAATGTCCTCTTAGCCCTCAGAGAAGCAATGTTGGAAGCTGAGTTTGATTGCTAAAGAGGGTCCCTGGAGGTGTGGCTTTGGGGTTCTGTGGTTCCTCCTTCCCCTGCTCACTCTCTGCCTCAGGCCTCCATGATGTGAGAGCAAAGCCCTTGCACTCTTCTCTCCACTTCTTGTAGTCATGCCTTGAGCTCTGCAGACCTAGCCTCCTGTGGACAGAACCTCTAAATATCAAAAACTGTGAGCAAATAAATCTTCTTTCCTCTAAGTTGGGTGGCTAGTCATTTTGGATTATGGCAGTGAGCATGTTGGTCAAGACGATCAGCCATAGGTGTCAAACAATACCAGTAAATGTCTATTGTGTATGAAAAAAAATGAGCATTTTAGAAACCAAATTAGAGAAGCACTTTCCTCCACTGATCAATTACTCTCTCTTAGGCTGCTTAGTAGAACTGTCTGATAAGTCTATTGGAAAGCCACTAGACAGCAAACATATAAAGAAATAGCTAACTTAGTAATCAGGTTAACTATAAATTGTGACTACAAGAAAATGCCATTTTACATCTATTTGATAAAAACAATTAAAGGTTTGATAATACCAATTACTGGAGAGATATGGCTCAATAAGATCTCAGACATTGTTGCTGAGAGGATGAAGTAGTATTGCTGCTTTGGAAAACAATTTGGCATTATTATCTGAAAATTAACATGTGTCTTAGACCTATCAGTTCCTCTTCTAGATATAAACTCCAGTGACACAACTTGCTCATGTGCACTGAAAGACATGTATAAAATGTTTATAGCAGCATTATTCATAATTTTATAAAAAATAGAGAAAAAGCTTTATAAAATGCAAATAACTACCAATAGAAAAGTAGATTAAAAAATCATTCACAAATGTGATATTATACAATTGTGAAAATGAATAAGCTGCAGCTATGCATAACACAAATGAATCATAATCATTGTTCAAGGTCAAGAAAATCTAAGGAATTGTATATAGCACACTAAGCTTTTCTTTTTTATGGTGCTGAGGATCAAAGCTAGGAGCTTCGGCATGCTAGGTATGTATTCTAATACTGACCTATCTCCTCAGCCCCAATATAAGAGTGTATTCTTTTAAAAAAAATACAAAACAACTCAGTATAAAAAGCATTGCATAAGCATATGCTATATGTAAGGTATGTTAGCTAGGCCACTAAAACAAAATACTATGGTTTGAGTGATTCATTAAAAAAATAGAAAGTTATATCTAACAGCTCTGGAGACTGGGAGTCTAAGATCAGGAGGCCAGCATGGCCAGCTGCTGGCGGAGTCCCTCTTTCAGGTCAGACCATTGGCTCTTGCTGTATCTTCACATAATGGAAAGTGGAGAGAGAGGCCAGTTCTCTCATGACTTTTATAAGAGCACTGATTCCATTCCTGAAGGCTCTACTCCCATGATCTAATCTAATCCTAATTATTTCCTCCAAGACCCCACCTCCTAATATTATCCTAGAGGGATGGGGTTTCAACATATGAATCTTGGGGGACACAAACTTTCAGTCCATAACACAAAGACATAGAAATACAAAGGTGGGATGATGGGGAACTTGGGTGAGTGGAAGGACTAGACAGGAAGAAACACAGACACATGTAAACAACTGGTCTGGGTGCTGGTTTCACAGATGTTTATTATTTACTGAAAGGGATGAATAAATAACCAAATAAAGTAAAAGAGCTGAAGGAATGAAAGGCACACTGAATTTGATTGTAAACACTCATGATATATGAACAGGCATTTAAATGGGTATTTGTGTTTGGAGGTTTTACAATTTAATGTCATTGATCAATACAAACAATTTCAGAATGTGTGGAGCACAGCCAGGCACCCGACTCTTCTAAATCTAGACTTTATGAGGATGTTGTTTGGGATAAGAGGATGCACAGAAGTATTCCTTTTCAGAAGTGACATTTTGGTAACAATACATGGATCATTCTGTCAAAGGGGATTGATTCTGCTATTATATAACATTAATTTACAGACCGGTAAGTTTGTATTTTTTTTGTGTGTGGTACTGGCTATTGAACCCAGGATCATTCTTCCTCTGAGCTGCACCCCGAGCCCTTTTTAGTTTTTGTTTGGAAACCAGGTCTACATAGGTTGTTGAGAGTCTCGCTAAGTTGCTGAGGCTGGTCTAGAACCTGTGATCCTCCTGTCTTAGTCTCCCAAATACTGGGATTACAAGTATGTGCCACTGCTCCTGGCAATTGGTATCTTTTTTTTTTTTTTTTGGTACCGGGGATTGATTTAATGATGGTTTTGTTTCTTATAAACTTCATGCCAACTCCACCATTATTTTTCTCATATATATATACATATATATATATTCTGGAATATATACATACATATATATATGTTCCAGAATGTTAACAGAATTACTGCATTCTGTTTGAAGGTGATGTAATTATTACTAATATTAAACAATCAGGATCAGAACCACCTGAACTTAAAGAAATAGAAAAATGAGTCGGTCGTTTACTTTATGTAATTTATATCATCTTGATTTGGATATTTTAAACTTCTAACCTCTAAGGTTATAGTCATATTTCAAAAGGCAGTTGTAACCTTTATAAACATTATTCAGAACTTTTAGTCTCTCTTAACCCATGGGAAAGTCCAGAGCAGTCGAAATTTGTGATTGGTACAGAGTTTAATTGAGGGATGAAAAAGATTTGGGTCTAGTGTGTGACAGTGAATGTGTATGTGTATGTGTATGTGTATGTGTATGTGTGTGTGTGTGTGTGTGTGTGTGTGTGTGTTAGGATTCTTTTTGAGGGGGAGGGGATCAAAGACATAGGTCAGAACAGAAGTATTTGCATCCTTTGTCCATGTAACTATATCTGTTGAAACATAACAGTAATTTTCCACCCTTTCAAGCCATTATTACAAATCGAAGGGATTTTAAAAATGTCTAAATGTCTTTAATGTTTATTTGTTTTCTTTTCTTTTGTATTGCATTGGTCTCCTCTATAAACATATTGGAGCTACAGGGCAGGGGTTGTTGCTCACCACCATATGGCAGTGCCAGTCCCAGGGCCAGGCAGTAAATATTTGCTGAATGAATGACTAGGCTCCCATTAGGCAACAGGGCTGCTTTAGTAATAAGTCTCCTTAAATGGCATTATTTACTTGCTGTAAATGTGTTTTCCACATTGGCTTAGGTCGCATTTACATAGGCCCGTTGCCACCCTGCCCGTCACAGATCACCTTCCGAACACCCCCATCGTTGTACTGACCTCCTTCTCACATCGAGAAACATGCTGAAAAGCGAAACAAGTCACATCCCTTTTCATTTAACGGCACTGCCCTGCCCTACCCCTACCTCTAAATTGCAATTCTTTGATTTTTCACTACACAGCTAAACATGCCCCAGCCTGGTCTGTGATTCCATAAACTCCTTAGCTTCAGGTTATAAACAGGGTTGCAACTCAAGTGGAGTCTTGTCTGCCTGTTTACTAGACTGCTTTTGAGACTGTTCAAACCCAAATAGCCAAGGGAGAGATGGAAAGTTAATTTGTTTCGGGCTTCAATGCCTGGAGGCGAGGCTGACTTTCTGGTTTCCCACGGGCTGACTACTAAATGTTTTCAGGTGGGTAGAAAAGACTTGTGTGTAGGCCATATGGGTTTTCCCAACAAATACAGATCCCATTCAAATGATGGCTTACCTGTCAAGTACCGAATGAGACCCACCTACCCAGGGAGTTGAGCAATTCTTTGCTTGTTCAATACTTTAATCCTCACTCAGTTACACAGAGGCCCCAGCACACATAACAGAAAGTACAGCAAACACTCTGCGTGCCAAACGTGATGGGACTCCTTCCCGCCCTCGCCTCACCAATCCCCTACCGGAATAACAAGTTTTCAAGTTCTTTCTGTTGCCCTGGAAGCTGTTACTCTTATGATAGAAGGCCAACATCAAGGAAAATTGAATTGCTATGCAAGACTGAAGCCAGTTGTTTGGAAGAATGACTCTCAGGCAAGAATTACGTTTGAAAGTTTAATGCATTAAGTGGCATAATATGAAAGAATTAGTTTTGTTAACTATATCTAAGGAAGGGTGGGAAACTGAATGTATCTCAAACAGTGCAATTTCACTCACTTCGATAATTATTTGTGAACACTGATCATAACGCCATGAACTGGGCTATATGTTAGACGTTGAAGAAAAAGGAAACAGATTCTTAAAATGTTCACAGTTTGGGGGTTGCCTGATTAACATAGACCAATGTTACATCTGTGCTTAACACAGAGACAAGTGTGCAATGGGTATTATATAAATCTTGTGCTGTTGTATTATTATTGTGTTGTGTTATTATGTCACTATTAATATAAGTATTATATTTCTGTTTTATGTCCAGTGTTCTTGAAATGCCTGCATATTTTTATTGTAGTGTACAAGAGAAAGCAATGGATGGATTTGAATAGTGATCTTGAATAGCGATCCAGCCAGTAGGAAGCAGGGAAGGACATTTGGACAGAGGACTGGCTCACACAAACCATCCATGGCAGGAAACACAGCCAGATCAGTGGTAAGAAGTGTTTAGATCTTTCTTGGCAGGCCAGGGCACATTTGGCCAGAGAACTGTCCACAGCAGCCTGGTCCAGACCTAGTTGTCCAGGTCCAGACCAGAACAGGATAGCTCCAGGCAGAGTAGCCAGTGGAAGAATAAAAAACACATTAAAAAAAAAAGAAGTACAGCCAAAGTCAGCGGAAAGTGATGCCAGTGGTCAAGTTGGAAGAGCCATCTGAAGCCCTAGGTGCAACAAAGAATATTGTAGCAGTAGAAAGTCAGTAGGGTTTCAAAGCAGGTCCAAAGGTAGCTCTAGAAGTAGGTCAGGTGAGCACTTCATTTGGATGTTTATTGGCTCCATCTTGTGTGTGTATGTGTGTGTGTGTGTGTGTGTGTGTGTGTGTGTGTGTGTGGTTCTGGGGATGGAACCTAGAGGCATTCAACCTCCGAGTCACACCCCCAGTCCTATTTTTTTTTTTTATTTGGGAACAGGGTCTCACTAAGTTGCTGAGGCTGGTCTGGAACCTGTGATCTCTCAGCCTCCCAAGTACTAGGATTACAGGCATGTACTACCACGCCCAGCTTATTGCCTCCCTTTAAAACAGATGAAAGACAAGAAGTAAAAGGATCAGCTAGGAAGAAATTGTAAAATCCAATTTGTAGATGGTAAAGACTTGAAATGAGGCAGTGTTCTGAGGTCAAGTTAGTCGGGCGTGGTGGTGCACCCTTATAATCCCAGTACTTGGAAGGCTGAGACTGGAGGATCCAGGTTCGCAGCCAGCCTCAGCTACTTAGTGAGGCCCTGTTTCAAAATAAAGAATAAAAAATAGGGCTGGGGGTGGAGCTAGGAGGTAGAAGCCTCTGAGTTCAATCCCCAGTACTGCAAACAAACAAACAAACAAAAAATAAATAAAACAAGTATAGGAGGCAAAACGCGTTACAACTGATGAACAGTGAGTGCCTGGTTGAGAAGACAGACGTGCAAAATATTCCACTGGTGCTCAGGTACAACACTTTGAAAAATGTGCACTGCACATGGAAGCGGTGGCTGGCAAATGCTCACTCTATAGTTAGAACAGAGAGTCTGGGAACCTAGGGAGGGAAGCAGCATTATCCTCTCTCAGTATCATTCTTACTTACCAGCCCATCTGTGGACTTGTGCTCCCATCACCTCAACCTCAGCTTCTGCTAAATCAGTGGTCAACCGAAATCGCAATGGGGGAGTATTTCCATCAGTGTCAGTTAAGCATGAAGCTGTGACTTAACCACCGCATCACTTTGTAGTTTCCATGTTAGTGGTCCTGAAGACAAGGATGCAGGGTAAAATGACCTTGATTATGAATAAAGATGGAATATAATTAGTTCCCCCAAAAACTAACATAAAATCTAGATAATGGAGGAATTTGATAAAGTTCATCAAGGCAAGAAAGAAAGCCCAAAAGACAGGCTTTTGACCAAGCATCACAATTATTTTCCTTTCAATAAGGACAAATAATAGTGTCAGCAAGCTACATATTATTTTATTGTATAAGTGTTTATACATACCCTTTTGAAAGTATCTCTAGGAGGTAAATAAAGGTGAATCTGTATTCAATATAGTTGTATTTTATTGTACTCAGTGATATTATCTAATAGTAATTTTTAACAAATAATAATAAAGGGAATTGAGAAATAGAAAACCCTTGATAACAAGCATATACTTTTTCCTGTTGCAATTGGAAGATTATATATATAAGTAATCTTATATATATATAATAAATACATTCTATATAACATTATACAATATATTAGATAATGCATATATATACATTATGTATAATGTTTATATGTAAAACCTTATATTATATATTTAGTATATATCATATAATTTAGAGTTGTAATACTTTAGGAATTCAAAATATTTTAATATAATGATTGAAACATAATAAATTAACTCAGGGAGATTTTAATAGATTCAACTTTATTGTCTTGACTTTCTGCAGATTGCCTCTCCCCTCCCTGTCTGGATGCAAATTCATATTTCAGGATAAACATAAAGACAGTCACATAACAAAAGGGTCCAAAATATCAGTTTAACTTGCAAGGTTCAACTTTTTCTAAATAGTATTTCTGCTTCCATTCCCCAGCAGAGAGAATAATTTGGCTTAAATGGTGTTGTGATGACAGTCTATATAGTGTTACAACAAGAACACAAGTTCTGGAGTCCAGCACAACCGGACATCAAGATCTAGGCATGATGCCAGCTGTGTTCGTATGTGAAAGTTCATTAACCTCTCTGAACCTCCAGTTCTTCATGTGTAAAAGAAGAATAGTAATAGGATTTACCTGCCTCATAGGATTTTTGTGAAGATGAGATGAACTAGTGCAAGTAAAATATTTACCTAATTTGAAGAATATGGTGAACTTCTGATAGAAAAAACCTTTGGTTAATTTAGTAGCATTGATATCTATGGTGGTAGGAATAGTAATAGTAGTAGTAGTAATTGTTGTCCATAAAGGATAATATTCCAAAACTCTGGTAAATTGTGAACTTCATACAGATATAAAATGAATACATTTTAATGACTTTGTGTTATTAAGCAATGAGGGAACAAAACAGATGCTATGAGAAGTTTGAAAGAGAATCCCAAGAACGGATACATTTAAAGATTCAGAATATTAAAATGAATATGAAATGAACACAAAGCTGGCATCTTCCCCAGGGAAACACATTCAAAACCCACTGGACAGAACCGAATGTCCATAGACAAGATTTTGTCTGCATCACTATCAGTTATCTATAGCTCACAGAGTTGTAAATTAGCTTCCACAGACTCAACATTTAAAAATGGGAGAAGTATGCTAGAGACAGGGTGTATTTTCTCACTGAAGCACAATTTCCCTCTACACAATAGTGATAGTGTTAGTATTTCTGGGTCATGAGTAACATGTGTGACATAAATATCCTAAAAAGAGGTTAACTCTTCAAAACACTAAGAAAGAACACAATGGATAGATATTTCAAAGGAACTACTGGAAAGAATGCTGTCCTAGAGTCTAGGCCCATCTTCTTACCATTTACCAGTCCGTTGACCTTGGGCTAGTCCTTGAGTACCATTTGGATCTGGACTGGCCCCAAAGGCTCCAGTGTTGAAGGCTTGGTCCCCAGATGGTGACGCTATGGGAGGTGGTGGAGACTTTAGGAGGGGAGGCCTTGTTGGAGGAAGTAGGTCACGGGGGTGTGTCCTTGAAGGGTATATCTTGACCCTGGTCCTTTCCTCTCTCTTTCTTTCTCCCCAATCTCTCCTTCTTGGCTGCCCTAAGGAGAACAACTTCTACTGTCACACACTCCCACTGTCAAACACTCCCACTGCCATGATATTTTGCCTCATCTTAGGCCCAAAGCGATGGAGACAGCTGGAGCAACTGTGGGTTGAAACTTCTGAAACTGTGAGTCAAAACAAAATTTTCCTCCTTTAAGTTGATTTTCTCAGGTATTTTGTCACAGCAACAGAAAGCTGACTAACAGGACCTGAGTTTTGTTTTCCTCATCCGTGCTCTCCAGTGTATTCTCCTGGACTCACATTTGTGGACAGGAAGGGATGACTGTGGAGGTGAATTTTAATGCAGTGTCTCCTGTGGATAATCTACCTATGGACAATTGAGACTTGGCTACAAATGAGCAGTGTGATTTGAGTTACTGACTTAACCAATCTCAGCAAATGACAAGTCATTAGGGCCTTTGAAATGTCGCCCACTTTACTGTGTATATTTAATGAAATGCTAATGTAATTTGGCTAAACATGCAGTACTTATGATTCCACATGATGGATTGGAGATATGAGTTTTCAATGGTGATAAACTGTCGTAGAAATAGCGATGAAGCACTACAGTTATGGGAGCGCCTACCTTTTATATTAGAAAGTCATTTCTTTTTCCCAGGTGGTGTCGGTTGAAGTGGTAAGAGACTGCCAGTGTGTGGCCAAGGGTGTGTGTGGGCAGCATGGCTGAAGAACATTCAAGCTCTGCTTGCATGGCCCTATCTGGGTGGGCAACGGCTACCCTGTGGCACAGTGGGTGCTGCAGGTGAGTTTTGTATGTGACTCCATTCTGTGCATTAGATTACCTGAGATATTTGTGTACATGTTAGACTGTAAGTGATTTCCTTTTGTAAAATAAATGTTCATAATAAATTTTAATAAAACATTTACTAGAAGCCAGAGATGGTGGTGCATACCTGTAGTCCCAGTACTTGGGAGGCTGAGATAGGAGGATCACAGGTTTGAGAACAGCCTCGGCAATGTAGTCAGACTCTCCGCAACCTAGCAAGACCCTGTTTCAAAACAAATAATAATAATCAAAAAGGGCTGGGAGTATAGCTCAGAGGTATAATGCACCTGGGTTCAATCTCTAGTACCACAAACTATCTAAATAAATAAACATATTTATTTATTATAAAATTAAGAAAACGCTTCTATAAAATATATGGGAAACTGGATAAAACCAATGTGGAGGTTAATGGTGTATTCTAAGGCATCCATCACTAGGTAAAGACAGAATTTTGATGGTTATCCAAGAGATCCTCCAGGTACTCTGGAGGGCTACTGTTTCAATCATAGCACTCTTCTCCCTTCCTAAAAGAAACCATCACCCTGTACTTCAATCATGTTTTTCTTTACTTGTTTTTAAGTGTGTGTCCCTAAACATTAAAGTTTAGTTTGGGAAACTTTTTTTCTTCTAAACATTTCTCTTCATCTTCATTCCTTTGAAAGCATTGTTTTTTCTTCTGTTTTGTTTTTAATTTTTTTTTTTTTGTGGTACTGGGGATTGAACGAAGGGGCGTTCTACCTCCACGCTATGCCCCCAGCCCTATTTTTTATACTTTATTTTGAGACCGGGTCTCACGAAGTTGCGGAGGGCCTCACTAAGGAGAGAGAGACAGGGAGAGAG
>PVJS01030106.1:0-24316 GCA_004027185.1 Glis glis | reverse complement strand
GAGGAGGAGGAGGAGGAGGAGGAGGAGAAGGAGGAGGAGGGTAGGGCATCCTGGGAAGCCCCTGGACCAAGGGGGTGGAGATGGCGAAGTCGTGCTGGTGTGCATTGTGGGTCTCTTCCAAGGATGGGACTCTCATGGGAGCAGGGCTCGTTCAGGACCTGCAGCAGAGTCCGGCACACAGTGGCCACTCAGTAGGTACTGGCCGAGGGAGCCAGTGTGTGAATGAAGCGTCTCTGGGCTGCCTGGCTCTAGGTGCTGGCCACAAAGTGTCCGCAGCCTCTCTTTGCTCTTTTCTTCCTCCCCAGTGGTCATGCATGACCCCTCGCCTCCCCTAAGGTGGTGCCTAACGCCCACTCCTCTTACGCCTTTGGGGGTGGAGTCCCCAGGCCCCAGTGCCTCTGCCCCGGCATAACTCCACGCCCTGCCTCCTCTCTGAGCCATGGGAGTGACGGCGCCTTCAGAGACCTGCTGCTGAGCACCCCGGCCTCAGAGGAGGCCCCTGCTGCCCTGGAGCATCGGGAGGAGGGCAGCAAGTGCTGGGGAGATAAGCGGGTGACCCGCTGCAGGTGCACCGCCGGCTCACAGCAGGGCTCGGGCTACTTGGGAGGGCACGGGACGCACTCCTGGGACCTGGCTTCTTACAGTGCCCTTGCAGCTATGCTTTCCCAGGTTGAGAATGACAATGCCCAAGAAGAAGAGGGCCGATGGGCATGTGCTGCCCTTGGGACCAGTGTGGAGATGGGAGAGGGTTTGAGAATCCCTGGAGGGCTCACAAGCTCCATTCTGGCCGACCAAGCCCTGAGCAGGAGCAGGGAGACGTGTAGACTAAATCCTCCATGAAAGGGGGTGTACCTGGCCAACAAGACCCAGGTTCTCTTCAAAAGGTTCTCTGGCTTGTGCTCCAGGACACGGGTGAACCTGCCCTGGGGATCCCAGGCTCTGCTCCTCACAGCGCAGCTGCCGCAGCTTCTGGAACCGCCAGGCTTTCCAATCACGCTGAGCCAGGTGCAGCAGCACACCTGGGGTCCCGGCTACCCAAGAGGTTGAGGCCGAGGATCACCTGAGCCCAGGAGTTTGAGAACAGCGTGGGCAACACGATAAGAAGTAAAATCAAGTTTAATCTGATACGAGTTTCGTCTACCAGCCTCTTGTCCCCTCTACACACACACACACACACACACACACACACACACTCACTCACTGCAGCTGCTGTAACACCTGACCTTGAGCAACAGGACTTCCTGGGTCCCTGCAAAGGGGAAATGGGTTCGCTAGATCTCCCAAAGAGCTAACTCACTCATCTTGAGCGTGAACAGGTCACATGATAGACATGCTCTCCTAGAGAAGACTGCCACTGGGGACAGGCAAATCGATGGCCTTCTCTGGAGGAGAGGGTCAGGGCTGGCTGCCTGCTAAGGAGACCCCTGGTCATAGGACAGCCCAAGTCTCCTGCATCCGTGAGGCTTAGAAGAGTTTGGATCTTAAATGTCCCCTCAAGACCCCTGGCATTGAAGGTTTGGTCCCCAAAGAGCAGTTTTCAGAGGTGGGGCGTCCAGGAGGTGTTTGGATTGTGAGGGTGCTGATCTCATCAATGGAGTAATCCATCTATAGGTGCATGGCCTAAAGGGGCTTGGGGAGGGCCTTTGTTATAAAAGATCTCTCTCTCTCTCTCTCTCTCCTCTCCCTCTCCCTCTCCCTCTCTCTCCCTCTCCCTCTCCCTCTCCTTCCCTCCTTCCTGGCAGCCATGCAGAGAACAGCTTCGCTCCACCACATGCTCACATCATGACATTCTGCCTCACTCCAGGCCCAGAAATAAAGGCCCCCAGTGATCACAGACTGAAACGACAATCCACAATAAACCTTCCCTCCTTTTAAGTTGTTTATCTCCGGTATTTTTCACAGCAACTGAAAGCTGATAACACAGGGCTGTGAAGGTTCTCTGAGACGGGAGGATGCCAACAGGCATACAGTGTGTATGCCAAATACAAGACACAGTGCAAAGCTTGAAACTAAAGAGATGGATCTTACTTGTGAGGCAAACACCGGAGAGAGAGAGGCCACAGCAACCACTACCACCTTCTCACGCTTCCTGGTTCTGTCTCTAGCTCTGTGGCCTTGGCAATAGATGTTTAGCATCTCTTCATCTTAAATGGATTGTTTAGCATCTCTTTGTCTTAAATGATCCTCTGAGCAAATTCCGGTGCTCTCATTCTGCGATTTAATCTTTTCTAGTACCTGCCTGCTGGGGTGAGCCTACTCTTGGTATTCATTACGCACACCCGGCATGTTTCCGCACAATTTGCAGGTGATTTGTGCTGCAGGCCCACAGAAGCATTTTCAACAGCACCATGACCTGGAACTCCTGGGCCACAGTGGGGAGAGGATGGTGACGGGCCTGGGGGGCCGGGATCCTAGTGTACTTGTCAGGCAACTCCCCTCCTCACCCCTGAGGACAGCAGCTGCTCACTTTCATCCGGGTCTCCAACTCCATCGGTCTCCCCGAGAAGGCAGAGGGCCAATGGGAATCAGAAAGCTGCCGCTCCACCATGACGGCCTCAGCCCCGTGCTGCACCACGACGAGTGGCCACGAGGGGGCAGGGCAATCCCGTGCACCTGGACCAGGGAGTGCTCCGGATGCCAGGGAAGGGAGAGCTCGGGCTGAGGCTAGCGACCTTCTTGCCTAAAACTCTCTGAGGGCAATAGAGAGTCTGTGGCTTTTGGAGCCCAGGCCCTGCTTGGCCACCATGGACCACATACATACAGCGTGTCCTTCAGGACAGTGTCCAGCATCACCAGGTCAGTGGGGCCATTATCCAACTCATCTAGGGGCTGAACAGAACAAGAGGCTGCAGGAAGGTCACATTCACGTCCTGTGCTTGAGCTGAGACATCCATCTCTCCTGCCCCTGGACATCGCTCCTGGTTCTTGAGACTTTGAACTCATAGGAAATGACACCACTGGCATTCTCCGATCTCCAGCCTCTTCCCTAGAGCAGATCCTGGGGCTTTTCAGCTCATCATTGCGTGAGCCCATTCCTCAAATCAACCTCACATTGGTTCTGCCTCTGTGGAGGACCCTGACTAATATAACACTAACCAAAGTGCGAAATTCTAAAATCTCTGAAATCGGGATCTCACTGGAAAATAAAAATCTAACATACAACCAATAATTCGCTATTTATCTATTTTAACCAAAACCAGCGTTTTTGTTTATGTCAATAACTTAATAGCTTGTTAATCAGTCAGCAATGTTACAAATATTTTAAAATTACTCAATATAAAGAGTTGGCAGCAAGCTGGGCGTGGTGGCGCATGCTTGTCATCCCAGGACTTGGGAGGCTGGGACGGGAGGAATGCAGGTTCCTGGCCAGCCTCAACTACTTAGTGAGGCCCTCCACAACTTAATGAGACCCTGTTTCAAAATAAATAAAAAATAGGGCTGGGGATGTAGCTTGGAGGTAGAATGTCCTTGGGTTCAATCCCCAGTACTGCAAATAATTAAATAAATAAATAAAGAGTTGGCAGGAAAGTATTCCATGACAGAGTTAAACTACCATACAACAGACAGACTGGAGATTTTGACACCTGAAAGATAACAATAAAATAAAATAGTTAACAAAACAATTGAATCTGAAGGCATTTCCCTAGTGTCCATAAAAATATACATTCTCTTTTTATTTAAAGAAAATAAGAAAAACGGCTTTAAACCCTCATGAGGAATATAATGGGTGGATGTGTTCCTCCATCTCCAGGAAGGGTGCTTAGGAGGCAGGGGCTGGTCACCTGGACCCCTCATGGACTGCACAGGGAACACTGCTGTCACCTACTCCCCCCACCCCTGGGAGCTAAGATATTCCTTTACTCCAAAACAGGGGAGCTTAGGAGGTGGGGGTGTGTCAGTTCGACCTCAGTGTATGTGTCCAGAGAGCACCGTAGAAATGGCACGTGTCTTTTTGCAAAGCTGGTGTCTGGCAGCAGTTGGTGGAGGACAGCTCGCTGCTGCAGTGGACGGCTCCCCATCTTGTACCTCCTTCCCTGACTCCTGTGAGAATGGAGAGGGGGGGAAGTTGGTGGGCAGTCCCTCCTCCATCCTTCCCTGAGGCGTTTCCTGGGCCCTCACCTCTATTTCCTCTGGGCGAGGAAGAGGGAGGTGACTGGCTGGCAAGGGGCCTACAACCTGTACCTGCGGGGGTGGTGAAGGCAGGATATCGCATTCAGAGGTTCCCAATGGGAAGGAGTTACTCTTATACACATCGGGCTGCATCTGTTGGACATCCAGACATATCTCTTTGGTCAGGATCCCCCGGAGAGGAGTGTGTAGCCAGCAGGAGAGGGTCTCTGCACAAGCCAGCTTCTACAGCTAAAGGCAGGGGAGCCTGCAGGCAGGGTGGATGGCCAGAGCTAGAGTAGGGTCAACGAGGGGCTCCCTCTCAGCAATGGGGCGTTCCTGCTCAGCGGCGGGAGCAGGTTGAGACGGGGGACAGGGTGGCTCTTAGGGTCCAATACCTTGCCCACCCAAAGGTTGCCTATTCCCAGCAATGTGGGGCCGGATCCAAGGAGAGGAGGGAATGAAGAGACTGAGAGAGCGCTGCTTGACCCCACTCCTTGGAGACCAAGAAGAGCACAGGTGCAGTTGGCCCTTTGTGACGTCACTGGGATGCGTGATGTGGGCAGGGCACAGGGTTCTTTCTGTCCCTAATGTCTTCACTTTTCTTTTTCACGGAAGGGCATTGACTTTTTCTCCACCTATTGGGATGATCATGTGATTTTTGTCCTTAGCTCTCTTAATGTGGTAGAGTACATTTTATTTATTTATTTATTTATTTATTTATTTTTCGCGGTACTGGGGATTGAACCCGGGGTCATTCTACTTCCGAGCTACACCCCAGCCCTCAAATTTAGGTACATTAAATCCTTCCCCCTTTGCCCCTGAAACCAGTAAGGATTCATTAGCCAGCCTTACAGAGGTAGGGTGATAGGTTAAGGAAGATCCAGCTGCTCCTGAATCCATCAGGAATGTTATTTCCTCCATCTCAGATGGAGGAACCCTAACCTCCAAGTTTATCAAGGATTCTTTGTAGGACTCCTTTGCATAAAAGAGCCCCTGACTTCCCTAGTCCTCAACAAAGGTAATGAGGGTTATGACTTTTCTTACCACTTTAGGTAGGGGAATTCTTTCTTAAAATTGTCTTGCTTTCCACACTAATAACATTTATCTTTCCCTTTCAATTTAAATAGTCCCTGAGTCTCTATCCATTTTAGGAGTCCCAGGGTTGGGGATCCTTGTTCCTAGAGCCAGTACGTCTATGTGTTACCTGCTCTATAGCATTATGTTAGCTTTTGCTTTCGTTTTTCTTTTATGTCAACCAGGTTATGGGGGCCTGGTAGACGTCCTCACTCCCACGCAGCAGTGGCTGCTCCTTTAATTGTTGTTCTCTCTCATGCTCACCATTTCTACTTCCGGGCGTCCTGGTGTCCTCCTCACCATTTCCTGGTCACTGCAAACTGCTGCAGGTCACAGATCCACTCTCCACCCACTTCTGTTGGTGAAGGTCACGTGACAAAGCCCGTTGGAACACGTGATGCCTGGGGGAGGGACTCCACAGACGCTTCCGGTGGTGGTGGTGACGTCTGATTGGACAGTTCACATGGCTCCGGCCCCACCTCATTGGCGACAGTTGCCAAGGTCACGTGGGTGAGCAGTAGGCTCCACCCCCTGGAGTCTCCCTCATTGTGAGGTTCACTCTGGGTTCAGCCTCACTTCTGGGCCCTGCGTGGACACTGCTGATCCGCAGCGCGTCTCGAGGAGGGACACGCAGGTGCGCACACGGTTCCTGGCTGTTTCCACCTGGAGCCAGCCCTCGTGGAGACCAAAAGGTGAGCCCGGCCAGACTGAAACAGGAGAGTGTGCTCTTCTGTAGGTGCCAAGCACACGATGAACTCTCACCCTTGTGTTGAACCTGGACACTTAAAGTGGTGTCAGGATATCTCCTACAGAACAGGCCTCAGTTTTCCTCCCTGAATGTGGCCAGCGTTGAGGCCTCCGCCCTTCTCTTCTGGATCCACACACCTGGCACATTGCTGCTAGAATTAGACATGTTGACGGATGGAGTAGAGTACAAAATCCAAAATATAATCTCACATATATGGTTAAATGGTCTTTGATAAGGGTGTAAAGATTATTCAAAGGAAAATAGTCAATCTGTTCAACAAATGTTGCCAGAAAAACTGAATATGGACACGTAAAAAGTATAAAGCTGCATCCTCACGTTCCAGTGTACACATAAAGTAAGCAGAAGTCCTACACAAGAAAGTAAAAACTTAAAAGTGTGAGAAGAAAGAGGACAAAGCCTCATGACCTTGGATTGGGCATTGATTCCTCGGCTATGACTCTGTAAACAAGGATAAATGGAAAACAAGGAATAAATGCAAATTTGGCATCGCCAACTTTAAAAAAATTTTCCCTGTGGTGCTGAGGGTGAACCCAGATGCATTCTGCCTCTGAGTTACACCCGCAGCCATATTTTATTCTTTACTTTGAAACAGGGTCTCGCTGAGTTGCAGAGGGCCTCGCTACCTTGCTGAGGCTGGTCTTGAACCTGTGATCCAGACTACAGGCATGTGCCACCACACCTGGCTTCATTGCCAACTTTGTAAAACAGAAAAGAATGACAACAGAAAAGCACCTAAGAAAATAGAAAGAACAAGGCTGTGCTAAAATAGGACCTTTATAACTTTGGGCCTTTGCCAAGTCAGAGAATATTTTTGATGGAGCTGGTGGGGGCTGAGCTTATGTTTATGGGGCTTCAGCAGTTGCAGTGGGTGACATTCCAAGAGTGGTGTGACATCGGGTCTGCCACTAATTCCTCCACCATCTCAGCTCACTGCTAACTCGTGTTGCTGGAGAGTTTTCCAAAGTCAGGGTCTAGTGTTGACTCCCAAGGATCTTTCCCGGCAAGATGGCAGAGGAAATCAGACTGGGGTGTAGCTTGGAGTTAGACTGCCCCTCAGTTAAATTCCCTGTACCAGAAAAACAAAACAAAAAAACCTACGTGAATTTTTTTTTTTTTTGTAGCAGGCACCGTGGTATACACCGGTGATACCAGTATTGGGGAGGCTAAGACAGGAGGATGACAAGTATTAGGACAGCCTGGATAATTTAGTAAGACCCTGTCTCAAATTTAAAAAACAAAAAAGGCTGAGGATGTCGCTCAACAACAGTACCACACACCAAAAAAAAATTTCACTTTAAGGGGTGCCCTTATATTTTCTGAGTAATATTGTAGGAGTACAATCTTCATATGTTAATATAGATGAAACAAGACTCAAAGTACATGTGGAGATGTGTTAAATACCCTGGCCCTGTGTATCCACGTGTACCTCATCAATGCATTCAACCGGCCTCCGACAGAAAATATTCAACAAAAACAGCTGCACCTATTATGGGGCAGGTTGGGGCAGTTCTTTTGGGACAAGGGTCACAAGGGAGGGCTCAAGGAGGGGTGAGTGAGGAGAGGCCAGAGTTTCAGTTCCTGAACACTGGGTCCCTGATTGTGAGATCTGAGTGGGTCTCTCTCTGTCCCACAGCTCGGCCAGAACCCAGTTGAATGCCCCCAAAAGGCAGAAACCGGGACAGGGTTCCTGGAGAGGTAAGGCCTCTCTCTGCTTTTTCTAGAGCATCTCTGCTGGGAAACAAGTATTTCAGCAAGTGATGGAGGGGCAGGCTTTTTTTTTTTTTTCTGAGACATCTGGAGCTTTGTCCTCATCCCTGAGCAGTGTCATGCGGTGGCTCTGGGCAGGGCTTGGGCCTCTCCAGGTCACTCCTCAACACCCCAGGGAATCCAGCAGGAGCAGGCCCCTCAACCTTGGGGCTCCTGGGAAGTTGTGGTGGTTCCCTCATCACACTCTGGGTTTGTGAGCTTTCCCGGTCAGTCGATGAATCCAGCTTTTCCCTTCAGGCCAACAGGTCTCCAGCCCCCTGATGATCATCATGGAGCCAGGAATGAAACTGCACTGCTCCTGAGAGCTGAGGTCCTCAATCTGCCCCCACAAGAGCCCTGCACCTCACACTTATCATCGTGGTCCTTGTAGTCATCCCTGAGCATATCCAGAGATCATCAGAGGACCTCTGACTCCCTGCCCAGGCCCGGTGGCTCCAACTCACCTGGGTGATAGATATTGAAGACAGATCTTTTAGAGCCCAGAGCCCAAAAAGTGTGGGTGTCCCCCAAACAGAAGAGGCGGAGGGTGCCCAAGACTGGCAGCTACTGATGGAAACCCCAGCAAAAGATGGGCCTGGGTCAGCCCTTCCTCCCCGGGGAACCCAGTGTTCAAATCTCACTACAGAAGCCCTGCCCCACTTGGCTCCTCCCTGCTGCCCAAACCTGGGAGAGGGACTCACCCTCTGCAATTTGGATACCAGCTGGACTATAAGGCCTGAGGCCCTTGCCTGGCTCTGCCCTCAGCACTCCGCCTCCCTCCCCAGCCCATCCCAGAATGTGTCGAAGGGGGTCCTGGCGGGCCAGCCAGCAAGGTCTGAAGATGTCTCTTCCTGTGTGATGGACAGCAGCCCTCATGCCCCTGGCAAGACTCACAGATATTCGACTCCGAATCGGCCACCTGTTCTCTAGGGGCATCTCCTCTGAGCAGACACGCTGGTGTTTGGTGGGACTGTGACGCTGCAGAGGCTGCAGAGTGTGAAGACACACTGTGTGCCCCCAGCCATTGAAAAAGTGATAACCTATGGTTTGTGAAGAAAATTTTGCAAATCTCTTCTCCTTCAACAGACTCATACCCAGGATAGAGAAATAATTCTCATGTCAGCCTAGGTGTCCATCAGGAGATGGATGGATAAAGAAAACACGGTATGTATATACAATGGAGCTTTCCAGAACCCTGAAGTAGAACAAAATTATGCCATTTGCAGGAAAATTGATGGATCTGGGTTCCATAATTACCAGTGAAATAACACAAGAGTGCCCAAACCTCATTACAGAAGCAGCACCCCGCTTGGCTCCCCACTGCCCAGGTCTGGGCCGGGGACACACCCTCTTCTGGTTTGATGGATTTGGGTTCCATAGTTTTCAATGAAATAACTCAGAGTCAGAGAAAAGTAGCATATGTTTTCCCACACATGTGAAAGCTACAGGGGAATCAGGGGGAAAGCTGGGTTCCATGAAAGTGGAAGGGTTGCCCTTAGAGGAGAGTTGGGGGAGAAGAGAGGTCGGGGAGTATTGGGGAAGACTGAATTGTGTCTGTACCTGTGTGTGAATATGCCTCATCACAGCACACCTTCCTGTACAATTGAGATGCACCCCCCAAATAAAGAACAAATACTTTTAAAACCTGGAGTTCGCCGGGCATGGCAGTGCACGCTTGTAATCCCAGTACTTGGGAGGCTGAGACTGGAGGATCTGGGTTTGCGGCCAGCCTCAGCTACTTAGTGAGGCCTCCGCAACTTAGTAAGACCCTGTTTCAAAATAAAGAATAAAAAATAGGGCTGGGGAGCCGGGCATGGGGCGAACGCTTGTAATCCCAGTACTTGGGAGGCAGAGACCGGAGGATCCAGGTTCGCGGCCAGCCTCAGTTACTTAGTGAGGCCCTCCGCAACTTCGTGAGACCCGGTTTCAAAATAAAGAATAAAAAATAGGGCCAGGGGTGTAGCTTGGAGGTAGAACACCCCTGGGTTCAATCCCCGGTACCGCAAAAAAAAAAAAAAATAGGGCTGGGGGTGTAGCTCGGAGGTAGAATGCCCCTGGGTTCAATCCCTGGTACTGCAAATAAAAATAAAAATAAAATAAAATAAAATAAAACCTGGAGTTCTGATGATCCTAATGGGAAAAAAATATTGACCTTATTAAACAACACACAGAGCCGGGTGTGGTGGAGCACACTTGTAATCCCAGTACTTGGGAGGCTGAGACAAGAGGATCGCAAGTTTGCAGCCAGCATCAGCAACTTAGTGAGACCCTCTGCAACTTAGTGAGACCCTGTTTCAAAAATAAAATAATATAGGGCAGGGGTATAGCTCAGAGGTAGAGTGTCCCTGGGTTCAATCCACAGTACCACAAACACACACACAAGAACAAGCCAGCCGTGCTGGTGCATGACTGTAATCCCCATAATTGGGAGTCTGAGACAGGAGGATTTCAGGTCTGAGTCAAACCTCAGCAACTTAGCAAGGATCTCAGAAACATAATGACACCCTGTTTCAAAATTTAAAAAAATAATAAAAATAAAAATAGGCTGGGAGTGTATTGTAGTTCAGTAATAAATGTATTCTAGTTCAGTAATAAAATGTCCCTGGGTTCAATCCCCAGTACAAAAAAAATACTTTTAAATCTGGAGTTCTCATAATTCCAATAGGAAAATATTGACCTTATAAAACACCTTACAAGCCAGGCACGGTGGTGAATGCCTATAGTCCCAGTACTTGGGAGGCTAAGGAAGGAGGATCACAAGTTGGAGAACAGTCTCAGAAACTTAGCAAGACCTTGTTTCAAAGAAAAAACAAGGAGGGGGGGGGCTGGCATTGTAGCTCAGAGGTAGAATGCCCCTGGCTTCAATCCCCAGCACAAAACAAAACAAAACAACAAAAAACCACCCACAAAAAATCAAAATGAACAATACCAATACACCAAGTGCTGTATGCATGTATGCTTGTATCACATTGAACCTCGCTATGATGTATAATTGAAATTGTACATCATGAAATGCAATAATAAAAGTATTCAAATAAAACAAAATTTAAAAAGCAATATATATCTTCTTCAAAAATATGAACTGAGTAGATATTAAGTGTTGTCACCATAAAAAGTGAAAAGTATGTGAGGTAATGCATATGTCGAATAGTTTGACTCAGCAATTCCGCAATATTTACATGCATTGAAATATCTTGCACACCATAATTAGATGCATTTTATTGCTATTTTTAAAAACTTAAAACAGGAAAGCTCTGTAGGGAAGGTTTTCCATGAAGAGTGGTGGAAAAAGAAAAAGAGACACCAGTGCTAGATAAATATGGGGTAAGCACCAAGTTTTCCTAGTCGTGGCTTGTTAACCCACGGAATGGTGAGCGCTTGGTACCCACTTCCCAGTGAGCAGAGACAGAGCATCAGGCTGAGAGAAGAGGTTTAACTCTGTGAAGGGGTAGGGTGGGGTGACTGACAGAGCTTCTCTGGAACACAGCCTCTTTCTTTGCATACCACGAAGCCCATTTCTCCCAGGAGGATCCTGCAGCCCTGGGAGTGATGCCGGGCACAGGACCAAAGCACCTCCCGTGAGCGGCACAGGTGACATCAGCAGCTGACCTCGCTCTTCACTTTCTTGATGAGGCGTCCACTAGATGGAATTTTGTACTAGGTGTTTTGTTGATTCCTACTCCACCTTTTTTCTTTTTTATTTTGTTGTCTTTCATATACTTTTATCGTTGAACTATAATTATACATCATAGTGAGAATCAAAGCGATCCCAACATACATGCACACATCACTGGGTGTGTTCCCTCCTCAGAAACTCCTGGTCCTGTGACCTCTTTCTCCCTCTCATAAATATTAGATTGGTGGTGATGTCTTCTTATATGGACAGAGCATTATTTGTTCTGTTTCCTTCTTCAGTTCTCTTTCCCCTTCCTGCCTCCCTCCACTACTCTACTGGTCTTTCTCCTTATTTATCTGAAGTTTGTTTTTCCTATTTTCTCTCTAGCTTCCATAAATGAAAGGAAATATATGACCCTTGTCCTTCTGAGACTGGCTCACTTAAAATGATGTTTTCTAGTTCCATCCATTTTCCTGCAAATGACATAACTGTTCTTCTTTATGGTTCAGTAAAATTCCATTGTGTGTATATATACCACATTTTCTTTATCCATTCATCTGTTGATGGACAGACACCAAGTTTGGCTCCATAATTTGGCTGTCGTGAATTGTGCTGATATAAACATGGGTATACATGTATCACTGTAGTAGTCTAACTTCCGTTCTTTTCCAACACCACCTCTTTCTCACCCTGTCCTGTCCCTCAGGGCAGTGGACTGACAATCATAAACCCCTGGGTTATCAGGAGTTCAGGGCTGCTATCTCATGACGTGGTGGTCCCCAGAGCCTCGCTGGACCGTGATGAAATCGTGGAGGCCAGGGAGAAAAAGAGGCACAAACATGTTTTTCTAAAGTGTTTTCAGCAGGATGGAGGGTGACAGGTGCAGAGCCCCGAGCACTGGGTCCCCAGAGCTCCTGGACGGGACTGAAGTGGAGCCATGAAAAGACAGGGCACTGAAGCCGCTCTGACCACAGACACCAGGGCTCAGGGCTCAGCACCGTTACTCCCTTATGAATGCCCCCTTTTCTTTCTCCCTCTGCTCCTGCCTTGAAAGCCCGTCTGCACACTTTGCACATGTACAGGGTATCCAGTGACATGGGGACTCTGCCGTGCCTGCACAGACATCACACTGGGACCCTGCTCCTCACCCACACAGCTCAGCCTACCCATAGCACTGCCTCTATGTTGGGCAGAGTCTGAGATGTCCTTCTTTCTGTTTCTTTTCTTCCTGCTCCTGCAGCCTTTGCACACTTCGTGGTACAATGATTTTAGAAGCTGTTTACAAGACCTGAAGTGGAGCATCCAGAGAGAAGGAGACCTGGTGCTGGGTGGATTTTTCCCCCTTTACTACATGAATCAGGAAGCATCCATGAGCCGGCTATCTTTTTTACTGGAGCCACATCTTAGTGAAGTACCTCATAGGTAAGTCACACATTGTGTACATCAGTTAGGTGTAATCAAGGCTGTGTGTGGGTTTGTGTGGGTTTAATCATCCCCCCTTTTTGATACTAGGGATTGAACCCAGGGGCATTCTACCTGTGAGTTAAACCCCCAAACTAATTTTTATTTTGAAACATGGTCTCAGTAAGTTGTGGAGGGCCTCACTGAATTGTTGAGACTGGCCACGAACCATGATCCTCCTGTCTCATCCTCCCAAGTACTGGGATTACAGGGATGTGCCACCATATCCTGTTTCAAATGAAACAGGGTCTCTCTAAGTTGCTGAGGGTCTTTCTAGGTTGTGGAGGAGGGCTTGGAACCTGTGATCCCCCTGTACTCAGCCTTCCAAGTACTGGAGTTACAGGCCTGCATCACCATGCCAGGCTTTCCTCCCCTCGTTAGCTCTTTCCCAATCATTATTCACAGTATAAAATGGGAAATTCCATGCATTACTTCATGCCTGTGAATTCTCTGCTTAAGTGGCAACTACATATTCTGTCAGAGTTCGGCAGGAAGAGATTCTAGGAGGTGAAGGCATCTCGAATCTCGGGTCCTCTGTGAAATTCTACCTTGTCCATGGGGCCAGTATGGGAGAAGGGCGGGAGCCTTCAGCCATGTCACAAAGCTAGAGGCCCAACTTTTGCACTCTGCCTTCTGGGGCTGAGCCACAGAAGTTTCTGGACACCGCCATTCAGCATAGAAGGTGGCCAAATATCACACAGTTGTCAACTCTGCTTCTCCCTGTAATTAGGTTTCTCATGCCTAATGTAAGAAAAGAAACATTAATATTTTCATAATTGAATAATTTTATCATATCTACATAATTTAAATACAAGGGAAACACTGCCATTTGGGAACTGGTTAAATGACTCATATTTAAAGCATTAACGCAAAATAGCATTATATAGAAAGTCTCAACGTGGAGACATAAGAAACAAGGGAAATCAGCTAAAGTGCTGTAGGGATAAATATTGACTCTAGCATAATTCATTAACAAATAAGAATTTCATAATATTTAAATTGAGGGCGAAACAAGGCAGACTTAGAAAGACAAGTATGCAATGTATTCTCTCATACATTGAAGCTAGAGGGAATAAAAGAGAAAAAGGATTTATAAAAGCAGAACACTGTTCCAATAGAAGACGGTTAAGACAGAGGGAGTGGACCTGAGAAGGTGGAGGGGAAGGGCTGGTCCTGGGGAAAGAAATTGATGAAATCAGGTTAGATGCCTGTTCAAATACGTCACAGTGAAACATTATTCTGTGCAATTATTATGCACCAATGAAAAAAAAGAAATCAGAAAAACACCAGAACAATAATAACAACAACAAGATAGAGCTGAGAGGAATCCATGAGTCAGGCACAGTGACGCACACTTGTCATCCTAGTATTTGGGGGGCTGAGACAGGAGGAACGCAGGTTCAAGGACAGCCTCAGCAACTTACTTAGACCCTGTTTCAAAATAAAAAATAAAAAGGGTTGGGGTGGCTCAAAGGTAGAATGCCCCTGAGTTAATCCCTAGTACAAGAAAAATAAAATTAAAATAAAGTAAAAAGGGTTGGGGTGTAGCTCAGAGGTAGAGCATCCCTGGGTTCAATTCCTGCTATACCCCTATATACACAAACACACACACACACACACACACACACACACACACACGAAAGGAATTCATAAAAAATATAAAAAATGAATTATTTCAGAACCCTAAGCCTATGAGAGATAGCTCTAAAATCCAAGAATTTCTATTTTTGGTAAATATAGGTTTAGAAAAGGCAGAGAAGGGTCAGATGAAAAGGGAGAACGGATCAAGGAGAATTCACTACAGAGAAAGGAAATTAAGGAACATGAAGTGAATGGCTTAAAATCTAAGAAAATAATTTAAGGTCCTGAATAAAACATTCATGTTTTTTTTCCTTTAACACAAGAGAGATTATTTTTCTTTTTCTTTTTTTTATGTTTTTATTGGTGTATTGTAGTCTCACATCACAATGAGTATCAGTTTGGTGTTAACATACATGCACACAGCTCTTGGTGTCCCTCCCCCACCGCCTCCACCCCACATGTAGCACCGAGAATGATGTTGGTATAATCTCATATATACACATTGTTTATGACAGTATTTCCATAGATTCACTTCTTTCTTACCCTTCCCTTTCCCTTGTACCCCTTCCCTTGCACCACCTGAGGGTTTTCCGTTGTCATTGGAGTCCCTTTTGTGTCCCCACTACTCCCTAAGTTGCGCATATTAATGAAAACATAAGTCCCTTCTTTTTTTGTGATTGGCTAATCTCACTTAACATAATGTTTGAAGCAAAACATAACTAAGCTGCTCTCATAAGTATCCATAGAGTAGAGTAGTAACTACTCCATACAGAAAGAGCTGGTTCAAAATTCCTCTGGGAACCTGGCTAAAGGGGAAATCACTACCAAGCATTTAAACAACAGGCAGGGCAGGTGCTAACTACGATTCCTGAACACAGGGAGAAGCACTAATGCTTGCGTCTTGACTTCTGCTCTAAGTAGAAAAGAGGACAGGTTTGCATGTGCTGGCCTTTTGGATCATGCCTGCAATCCCAGTACTTGGGAGGCTGAGACAGGAGGATGGCAGGTTCGAGGCCAGTCTCAACAACTTGGTGAAACTCACAGTAACCTAGTGAGACCCTGTTTCAAAAAAGAAAAAAAAAATAAGTGCAGAGGGTATAGCTCAGAGGTAGAACACCCATGGGTTCAATCCTCAGTGTCATAAAACAAAACAAAAGGGTTTATGAAGATGAGTGTGAGCCACTTTTACTCATGTCCCTAGAGAACACCTTGCTTCTTATGCACCCATCAATACACCTCGAATTTATAGAAACTTAAGAAGCAAATTGGTCCAGTTGACAGCTATATCATCCAGCTAAACTCCACCTCACCCAACTCACAGTGCCCCGAAAACTTCTCAGTGTTTGGGACACAGTTTGTTTCACAAGAGTCAAAGAGCCATTCCAAGGTCTCCTAGAGCCCTGGGAACCTTATTCACACAGGCTCCAGAGGCCAGGGCAGGGCCATCTCTGAGGAGCAACCTCACTCTAACTTGTGCTGGTGCTGTAGCTGCCTCAGGACTTGCCCCTGAGCCACCTGATGTCAGCCTTCTCCCTGATGCTGCTCCTCTGTCCAGGTTGTTTTGGAAGAACTACCAATACGTGCTGGCCTTTTACTTCACCATCGAGCAGATCAACAGGGACCCCCACCTGCTCCCCAACCTGACTCTGGGGTTCCAGCTCTACAACGCCTTCCCCAGCGACCGCAGGACCCTGGAGACCACTCTGATGTGGCTGTCTGGAGGCAACAAGATTCTCCCTAACTATGAGTGCAAGACCCAGCATAGATCTGTTGCCACCATCACAGGAACCTCAGCAGCATTTTCAGCTGAGATCGGAGCCCTGTTGGAGCTCTACAAAACCCCTCAGGTAAGCAGGACATGAATTCTGGAGAGAAATGTGCAGATTTCCCGTAGTGCCCGCCCCTCACATCTGATCTCAGGCAATGTGGAAGTTGAGTGTATATAAATCATGAGGGTTCAAGTGATCAGGTCCCAGTGAATTCTCAAACTCTTAAGATAATCAACAGTGTAAGGAGAAATTTGAGAGAAGGAGCTGTGGACACTAAGTGTCTATAGACCAAGCCAGGCATGGTGGTGCACACCTGTAATCCCAGTACTTGGGAGGCTAAGGCAGGAGGATCACAGGTTTCCAACCAACTCAGAAATGTAGCGAGACCATTTCCAAATTAAAAATAAAATATTTCTGGAGTTGTAGGTTGGAGGTAGAATGACCCTGGATTCAGTCCCCAAAGCCACAAAAAAAGTCTCACCCAACATATTCATTCCCCAATCACTGGGAGCATCGACTCCTGACAGCTCACAGCTGTGGGCCTCCTAGGAAATGTCCACAGGATAGAAAACTGTCCACCCCAGGACATGACCATCCCATGGCCTCCAGAGACCAGTGACTGTCAGATGTAGGGAGAGCAACACTTGTGCATCTGGCTTGCATTTGGGGCAACAATGAGGTTCGTTGTGGCTCCAGGGATCCCAAGGAGAGCAGAGGCTCAGAGACACCTCTCCTGGGGTTTACCCACAGCCTCTGCCCAAGCCTGCCTTACTCACATCCATCCAAGCAGATCTCTTGAGAGCCCTCCCAGCGACATTTTCCTTTAAATCTAGGCTTTGGAAGTTCATTGATAGACCACCCAACCAGCTGGAGAAGTGGGATATGGCTGAATGAGGTGGGTGTGTGGCTTTGAGAATTGTATCTGTCCCTGGCCCTCCCCTCCCACTTGCTGCTTTCTCCTGTCATAAGCTGTGAGCACTGTTCCTCTGCCATGCCTTGCCACCAAAGTCTCTGCCTTGGAGGCAGCTGACCATGGATAGAACCTCTGAAACCTCCAGAACTTCTAAATTTGTGAGTCCAATAAACCTTTCCTCCTCTAAGTTGTGCTTGTCAGGTATTTTGGTCACAGTGATGAAAAAGCTGACTAAAACAGACCTCCACACATCACAGGTTCTTTGCAGGGGACCCCACTGGCACAAGGAGCAATCAGGACAAGTATTACTGCTAAACACAAGCAGCAGCTTAGGAGCATTGTGTTCAGGAAGAAATAAGTTTTAGAGAATCAGACAGGGTAAGGGCATGCATTCTTCAAGATGACTTAAGTTGTTCTGTTAATAAATTAAGTCCAGCATACCAGGAGGTCAACGCATGAGGGGGTCACTTCATCATCAGTGTTTACAGGCAGCATTGATTGCTGGGGCTGGCTCTGCTCCACAATCCACAGGAGTAAGAGTGACATAAAACCTGTCATCTCCAAAGTCCATGCCTCTTTATTTCCCACTGCAAGAAATAAAAGAATTTGTGGATCTGACCTTTCCTTTCTGTTCTTAACTTTTTATTTCTTTCTTTTTTCTTTTTTTTTTCTTTCTTCCTTTCCTTTCCTTTCCTTTCTTCTTTCCTTCTTAGAGTTCAGTTCCTACCGGGGATTGAACCCCAGGACATTCTACCTCTGAACCACACCCCCAGGCCTATTTTATTATTTATTCATTTATTATTTATTTATTTGGTACTGAGAATTGAACTCAGGGGCATTCTACCTCCAAGATAAACCTCAGACCCATTTTATTTTTATTACAAAATAGGGTATCACTACATTCCTAAGGGCCTCGCTAAGTTGCTGAGGTTGGTCTGGAACCTGCTATCCTCCTGTCTCAGTCTGCCAAGTACTGGGATTACAGGTCTATGCCACTGTGCCTGGCTGAAGGCTCAACTTTCCTTTCTAAAGGTCATGAAACCAAGAAACTGGTGTCGTGTGTGCCCAGAATGAGAGAACTGGGTAATCTCTACAGGTCTTTCCCTCTTCTGAGGAGTATTTTATTCAATTCCCTCTTTCCTGCTTGGAATTGAACTCAAGGACATTCTACTCCAAGCCACAGAACCTGCCATTTTTATTTTTTTATTTTTGAAACAGGGTCTTGTTAATTTGGTGAGACTGCCCTCAACTTTCCAGCCTCCCAAGTTCTGGGATTGCAGGTGTGCACCACTGTGCCTGGCTCAATTGCCCTCACGTATACAGAATATTCTTATCTTTTTCTCAGAAGACACAACCCCGAATCCCTCTAAACTCAGAATCATATTTGTGTTTGCTTACTCAGGTCACATATGGACCTTTTGATCCCATGCTAAGTGACAAAGACCAGTTCCCATCCCTCTATCAGATGGCCCCTGAGGACAGCTCTCTGGCCCAGGTGATGATCTCATTACTGCTGCATTTTGGCTGGACTTGGGTGGCTATCTTTATATCTGATGATTTGAAAGGGGAAAAGTTCCTTCAGGGTCTGAAAGCAGAGATGGTGAAGAAAGATATCTGTGTGGCCTCAACACAAAGGCTCCCTGCCATGAAGACAATGTATGGATCGAGTGATATCACTTTCATGACCAGGTTTGGTATTTCATCTGCAAACGTGCATATACTCTATGGCGAAGTAGGGAGCCTCATCACTGTGGACGTCGCGGCAGAATTCTTTCTAACCACAGGGAAGGTGTGGGTCATGGCAGCCAAGTGGGATATCGTTGTGTATGAGATGAACCACATGCTGCATTCTTTCCATGGAAGCTTCTCATTTTCACACCACAAGGGGGAAATCCCTGGCTTAAAACACTTTCTCAAGACAGTTGACCCTTCCCAGTACCCAGAAGATTTTTACCTCAGTCTACTCTGGTTTCACTTTTTTGAATGCTTACCTGCTGAGTATTCATGTAGGAAAACTGAAGTCTGTGGATCAAATACCACCTTAGAGTTTATGCCAGGAAATATCGACATCATGACTTTATCTGACTCCAGCTACTTCATCTATAATGCTGTGTATGCTGTGGCCCATGTCCTCCATAAAATGCTTTTGGAGAAAATAGCAAAGGGATCTCCAGAGGATATAGAGCAGCCCAGGCCTCCTCCATGGCAGGTAAGCCTCCTCCAGGACCAGGCAAAGGGTTGAGCACCTGCTGGCACCTGCGGTTATCCTAGTGAGGTGCATCATGACTATGTTTTCATCTCTAGATCAGCAGGGTCAGGCAAGAAGGAATATGGGCACTTTCACACTGACTGTAGGTATATCTGGAACTGCTATCCATGTGGGGAGAACTGTGCTACTGGGAGCTTCCATTTCAAACTATTTAATTAGAAAATTGACCCAGAAAAGCATTTTCTATTGTAGGATGAAATGCTGTCAAATATCTGAACACAACTTGTGAATGACATAGAGGGATTAAAAATTGCTCCAATCTACACTTTTCCTTGGAATGTATCCAATGCCAGGAGATATGGACAAAGTGCCCATGTACAATTATGGGAATTTTATGCATCATACTGTGTGCATATAGGCCCAAGCCCTCCATGAGAGACATTTGGTAAAAATTTAAATGGGCTCTACCTATTTTGAATGTAATACTCTGATATGACTCTGGGAAAATAATTGTTTTTAAACCTCCTCTTCCTCCTCTTCCTTCTTTCTCCTCTCCTTCTTCTTCCTCCTTTTCTTTATTTTATTTTATTTTGGACCTGAGAATTGAATGCAGTAGTGTTATATACCCTCAGCCCTTTTAAATTTAGGGAGACCCTGTTTCCAAATAAAAATAAAATAGGGCTTGGGTGTAGCTCAGAGGCAGAAGGCCCCTGGGTTCTATCCCCGGTATAAAATAAAATAAAATAAAATAAAATAAAATAAAATAAAATAAAATAAATAGAATAAAGTGTTTTTTATTTTGAAACAGGGTTTCAGAATTTGCTGAGAGCCTCGCTAAGTTGCTGAGTCTGGCCTTGAACCTGCTATCCTCCTGTTTCAGCCTCCCAAGTACTGGGATGACAGGCATGTCACATTGTGCCCAGATGAGACATCGTTATTCTTCTAAATCTGACAAAAACCATGTGAACATGGCCTGTGGCTCCACTATTAAATAGGAGACCACTGATGGTGCATATGTCCCTTTGGAATTTGAGATGGATTTTTCTTGATGTTAACCTTGGTTTATCTGAATCCATAGTCCATGAGTGGAATACATTTATAAACTCATGCACAATAGTCAAACATCTTAATCAAATTTCATGAATATGTCAAATAAGTATAATATGTATACAAAGGCAAATATGCAGAAAGGAATGTCAGAAAGATTAATTCATCTAATTTCTCTTTTTCTAATAATATTTGACTTGTCATTTTGTTCCTATTTAAAGTAATTCTTAGAAAGGAGATCGATTTTTCAAGATGGATTCCAAAGATATAATTGCAAATTATTTAGAAAAACAACAAGGTTGTTTAAATAATAAGAGGTTGGTTATTTCCCACAACATGGTGCTCTAAGTGCCAGAGATTCAAAGATAAGCACACTCTATTCAAAACCTCATTAGAATTGGGATTTTTTTTTAAATCTGGGGTACATCCATAGCTCTTGCAATGTCAGAAGACAATAGCCTGGCCAGTAAGAAGGTCCAAAAGCAAAGACAGAAAAGAACACATGTTATGCCCTCTTTAAACCTTTATGAGATATAACTAATATACACAATCAATTGCACATATTTGATCTTTATGATTTGTTGAGTTGTGAGATGCATGTACCAGGCTGCTCTCTCCATGATGAAGGCACTACACACTTCCTTGTTATGGCCTTCCTATGTACAAGGATTAGCTTCTAAGAAGCCCCAGACAAACTTTGCTGGCCAGGGTGTGGCAGAGACCATGCCAACACCACCCTCTGGGCAAATCCTAAAATGCCTGTACTCCATCGCTCCGCCATTGTGCTCAAGGATTCTCCCTTGAGTGCACGAGAGGGTGACCACCCAAACAGAGTTGAGTTTCTACCAACCAGGAAAACTGAGTGTAGGGAGGTGGGGAAGAAGGATTCCTTAGGACTTATGGACTTTCCACTTTTCATTTGTATGCATGCCTCATTTCCAAATCGATTCCTCTCCTCCAGCTCCATCCATTCCTGAAGAAAATTCAGTTTACCAACAGCGCTGGGCAACAAATATTCTTAGATGAGAGAGAAAACCACGTGGCCAAGTATGATATCCAGAATGCTGTGAATTTCCCAGCTGGCCTTGGGTTGCTGGTTAAAGTAGGGGAGTTTGTCTCCAGGAGTCCACTCCATCAAGGCTTGGTCATCAATGAAGAGATCATAGAGTGGCCTATTGGCTTCACACAGGTGTGATTCTATTTCAGTATCAGATACACACAGAGGGATCTAAATAGGGTCCTGAAAGGCTGGGGTGTAGCTCACGGGTAGAACACTTGCCTAGCATGCTCAAGACCCTGGGTTAAATCCTGAGTACTATAGAAGTAATTAAGTAAATAGAGTCCTGAGATGAGACCAAGGGTGACCCCTTTATCTTAGCACTAAATTCACCCTTCACATCCTGACTTTGAACTATGTATTTTGCCTTGACAAATTCTAAGCTAAAATCTATAGAAAGAGCAAGTTTTTAGAAGCTATATTTTTAAGTTTGGGTACATTTATTCATGCAGCCATGATCAAATTGAACAAAGTTAATGAATAACAATAGAGATAAAAATAGAGATACATAAACACCAAGTATGTCCAGCCATACATCCTGAAGACCTTTATCATATATGGTCAGAATCTTTAGTATGTTTTGATATATACTATAAACACAAGTAGATTATGGACTGATATACCATTCACCTCTTGGGAGGTGTTATTACCATTTTTCTTAGTATTTTCTATGCCATTCACTCTTCAAACATTATTCTATTCAGCATCTCCTCCTCCTCCTCCTCCTTCTTCTACATTGAAGAAGAATGTAGAAGAAGAAGAAGAAGAAGAAGAAGAAGAAGAAGAAGAAGAGGAGGAGGAGGAGGAGGAAGAGGAGGAGGAGGAGGAGGAGGAGGAGGAGGAGGAGGAGGAGGAGGGAAGAGCCTAACAATCCCCTTCAAAGATACAACCCTAAAATATTCCCAGGCATATGAGTTCAAAGAACCTCATAGAATATCACACAGAAAGAATTTGGGTGATGAGGTTAAATAAGGTGAGAGAGAAAATGGAGGCGATCAGGGCCATGGTGATATTTGAACCAAAAGCAATTCGGTACCATGGTGATATTTAGTAGTCGGCTGAGAAGGAGAGCCAGCAGCTCGCCAGAGTAACTCAGAATCAGGTGTCTATATAGGATCGATATGGCAGCAGGTGGGGGTGGTGGAGAGATGACCTTCTCTTCAAGGTCAAAGTTCTTTTTTATGAGGAGAGATGCTGACATCCTGTTAATGTGGATAATAATGTACCACATTCTGACCATCACTCTTTTCCCTCAGACTCCTCAGTCTGTGTGCAGCCAGAGCTGTGGCCCAGGATTCAGGAGAATCCCCCAGGAAGGAAGACCTGTCTGCTGCTTTACTTGTGTTTTATGCCCAGAGAGGCACATTTCCAATAATACAGGTAAAAAAAATACAGAGAAACCCTAAGATAACCCCTCCCTCTAACTGTTTCTCAGTAAAAGAAACCAAAGACATTGGCAGTGGGTCACAGTGGCCATCACTCGCCATCCACCCATCCTATCTATAGATCCATGCTGTGGTCACTACCTGCCCCACATGTCAGCTGTGGCCTGGCACGGCTCAGACTACAAGGTCAACTGTGGCACTGATTCCAGTCTGCCTTTGTTAACTTCCAGCGCTGCCCAGGACAATCTCCTGAGTCCTCACTGTGGGCCAGGCTAAAGTTCAAACGTCAGTACCCAAAATAGGTAAATATATAACCGCCATTACATTTCATTTGAAGTTCAAACTTTTTCAATTCAAACTGTTTACAGTATTTATGTGGAAACATCAACAAGAATAGTCACAGGAAAATGAAAATGTAGGATAAGAACAAGACTTCTTCCAGCAGGTGTCAAGTTATATACTAAAACCAGTGGAAATTAAGGTAAATTAACACAGGAGGTCCTGTAAGGTGTAGGCAGTTTATAACTAGGTTTGAGCAGGCATAAGGTCAGTATTATAAGCATGGAAGTACGAGTCTTATCAGGAGGAAGAACCAGGGGCTGGTAGGGAATTTGATGTCATCACTGAGCCACAGGAGGAGCCACCAAGACCCACCACATGCTGAGGGACTCCTGGGAGGGGTGGGTCTTCTCTGAACTGGAGGCATTCTCCAGCTCAGGAATGTCACAGCCTGCTCAGGTGCATGTCGCTGTGATGTCACAGGCAGTCTGTCCTCACAGGGACATGGTAGACATTACCATGGGCTTTAGCCTTGCAAACAAGGACAACTCAGTGAAAATGAAATGCTTATTTCCCCCTCCAGATGCAGAGCAGTGTACCCAGTGCCCCCCGCACGAGTACGTAAACACTGAGAGGAATCGCTGCCTCCCCAAGGTTGTGACCTTCCTGGCTTACGAGGACCCCTTGGGGACGGCTCTGGCCTGCGCTGCTCTGGGCTTCTCTGCACTCACAGCTGGGGTTCTTGGGGTCTTTGTGAAGCACCGAGACTCAGCCATTGTCAAGGCCAACAACCGTGCTCTCAGCTACGTCCTGCTGGTCTCCCTCGCCTTCTGTTTCCTCTGCTCCTTGCTCTTCATTGGCCGTCCCAACATGGCCACCTGCATCCTCCAGCAGATTACCTTTGGAGTCGTGTTCACTGTGGCTGTCTCCACTGTCTTGGCCAAAACTGTCACTGTGGTTCTGGCCTTCAAGGCCACAGGTCCGGGGAGAAGGATGAGGCATTTGCTGGTGTCCGGGGCTCCTAATTTCATCATCCCCATCTGCTCCCTGATCCAACTGACGCTCTGTGGAATCTGGCTGGGAACCTCTCCTCCCTTTATTGACACAGACTCACACTCTGAACACGGCCACATCATCATCGTGTGCAACAAGGGCTCGGTCACCGCCTTCTACTGTGTCCTGGGATACCTGGGCTCCCTGGCCCTGGGGAGCTTCACTATGGCTTTCCTGGCCAGGAACCTGCCCGACACCTTCAACGAAGCCAAGTTCCTGACCTTCAGCACGCTGCTGTTCTGCAGTG
>PVJS01030105.1:0-24316 GCA_004027185.1 Glis glis | reverse complement strand
AACAAAAAAAAAAAAAAAAAAAAAAAAATACAAACTTGAATATTATTGATTCAAAGAAAACAAAGTGGTGATTGAATAAGGTGGTAATTCTTTCGAGTGCCCAGAAGATGCAAATTAAAAATCTCTCTATGGGAAAATAACAATATTCTAACAATTATTTCTAATAATTTTCAATCCAGTATATATACCACATTATTAAATACAACCCTGTACATGACATGATACACCACAAAATGTAGAAACAGAAATATAGCAATGAATTATCAAACAAACTAGAAAATAATCATATTTATTAAGTTCCAGAGCTATAACGAAGATTGAAATCTGATTAGGATGTTGGAGACAATACAGGTAACATAGACTATTTGAAAGCATATCAAATATATCTTGGAATTAAAAAGATAATATCTGAAATTATGACTTGATAAAATTATGACTTGATTTAATGGCTGGTTAGAAACATTGACGAGGTAGCTAAGCTGCTGCACTCTGTCTCTCAAGTACTGGGATTGTAGGTGTGCACCACCACACCCAGCCAATGAAAAGATAGTTAAGATGTGAAGATAGATCAGAAGAAGTACTTAAAATGAGGTTTGGAGAGGCAAAAGTGATGGGAATACTAAGAAAGGGATAGAAGTAGAACATGAAAATGAGAAGAGTTCATTTATTTTAATTTGAGAGACAAGAGACAGAGAGAAAGAGGCAATGTCTAAATCTTTTTCAAAACTAATGGAAGATATCAAGCTATAGATTGTGGATGCCCCACAGTTCTACTGAGGGAAAAAGAAAAACAAATCTATCTTTAAACACACATAGAAAAGCTTCATAAAATCCAAATATTACAAGAAACATGAAACTCTGTCAAAGAAGACCCCCTTCAAAAATGTCTACATAGCAGTTGACTTTATAGTGGAAAGATGGAAGCTAGAAAATGGAAATGTCCAAGTTGCTGAAAAAACCAAAAGTGCCAACCTAGAACTCGATGCCAAACAAAAATATGTTTAGGGATAAAAGTATGGTTTTCAGTTCTGTTTGGGTTGCATCTCATGGTTTTATTATATAGTCTTTTTATTCATTCATTTCAAAATATTCCCTATTTCCTTAACTTCTAAAGATATGGGGACTTTTCCAGTTATTGTTTCGATTTCTAATAAAATTATTTATGATCAGATATAACATTCTACAGATTTTATCCTACTGAAATCTGTTGAGATTGCTTTATGGAGTGACATACAATCAAATTTTGTAAATAGTCATATGGACCAATGATGTATGTCAAAAATGGCAATACAGAGTAATAGGAATGACAGAGTTAAGAAATTATATTGGACAATGGTGTGCATATAGAAAAATTAGGAACAACCCTCTACCTAAGTCAAGTCCAGATGAATTACAGACCTAAATGGCAAAAATAAAATAATTAAATTTTAGAAAGAATATAAGAGACTTCCTTAATACTTTGGGGGATATAAAAAGCTTTAAAAATAAGACAAAAATACCTATCCATTAGAAAAATTTTGAGAAAGCTGAATATATTAGGAATCAGAACTACTTCTTTAAGGATAAAATGATATGATATCTGACTTTTGCTTCAGAATAATCTGAGGTGGGGAGGAACAAATAAGAGTAAAAATTAAATAAATCTGGGCAAAAATTGACAATTACTGTGATTTTATAATGGGTGAGTTATAATAGTATTTTTATACTGTCATATATGTGTTGGGTATCACAAAATCTGGTTGTAAAATAACTGAGAGTGAAATACTATGAGATGGCCTATGTACTTTGGTAAACTATTAGTGTTTAATATGGAAAATCGTTCCCCAAATATCCTTCACAAATGAAATATTCTCACTTTTTCAGTAAAACTTTGTTATCTGATTTAGAGCTTTTAGCCATGCATTTTATACTATCAAACTCTATAATTTTATTTTTTGTGCTTTTATTGGTACATTGGAGTCTTACATCACAGTGAATATCAATTTGATGTTAATATACATTCACACAGCTCTTAGTGTCCCCCCCACTTTCCCCCACCCATATGAAGTACCAAGAATGATGTTGGTATATTTTCACATGTACACATTGTTTATGATAGTAATTCCACTGATTCACTTTTTTCTTGCCCTCCCCCTACCCTTGTACCACTTCCCTTGCCCCACTGAGAGTTCTCCATTATCAACCAGAGTCCCCTGTGTGTCCCCACTACTCCCTAGGTTGCACATATTAATGAAAACATATGTCCCTTCTTTTTTTGTGATTGATCTCGCTTAACATAATGTTCTCCAGATCCTTCCACTTTCTTGCAAATGATGTTATTTTGTTCTTCTTTATTGCTGATAGAATTCCATTGTGTGTATTTCCTGCAATTTTGTAATCCACTTATCTGTTTATGGACACCTAGGTTGGTTCCATAATTTGGCCACTGCGAATTGTGCTGCTATGAACATGGGTATGCACATATTACTGTAGTTTTCTGGTTTCAATCCCTTTGGTATGATACCTAGTAGTGGTATAGCCGGATCATATGGTGGATCCATTCCCAGTTTTCTGAGGAATCGCCACACTGATCTCCATAGTGGTTGAACTAGTTTGCAATCCCACCAACAGTGTAGAAGAGTCCCAATCCTCTACACATCCTCGCCAACATTTGTTGTTGTTTGACTTCTTAATGATTGTCATCCTGATTGGGGTTAGATGAAATCTTAGAGTAGTTTTGATTTGCATCTCCCTGATTGCTAATGATGTTGAACATATTTTCATGTATCTATTGGCCATTTGTATTTCTTCTTTCGTGAAGTGTCTATTCATTTCAGTTGCCCACTTCTTGATCAGATTATTTGTAAAGTCTTTTAAGTTCTTTGTATATTCTAGATATTAGACCTCTGTCAGAGGAATAGCTTGCAAAGATCTTCCCCCATTCCGTAGGCTTTCTCTTTAAGCTCTTGATGGTTTCCTTTGATGAGCAGAAGCTTTGTAGTTTAATGCTATCCCACTTATTAATTCTTGTTTTAATTTCCTGTGCTTTAAACATGATGGTTCTTCTGGTCATCAATAAATTAGTTTTTAGTCTCTCTCTCCATGCCAGAGTAATTGATCATGGAACTTTCTTTCACATTCCACAAATATGTATTCAAATCATTTTATAAGCCAGGTAAGTATTGCCTAAGAAGACCCATTTATATTGTTGGTGATATTATAAGATGTTATAGTAGCATTCCAAAGAGTTAAATGTATTGTTTTTCATTTCTGGCTCAACATGAACCTCACCTCCCTATTTTGAGTCAATCTTCTCGGCTGGATCTTATTCCTTTGGGAGAGATTATTTCAGCCTGTATTGCTATGAGTGGAAAAATCTCTTAAGTTATGTTAACACATGGATTTCCACCATCCAAATTCCTGATTAAGAAAGCAAAGTCTAGCAAAGCAGAAGGCATTGTAATAAAACATAATAGACAAAATAAATAAATTCTGCAGCAAGATGTGAAAGGAGTTTTAAATTTGTAGTTGAGCTAAGTGGTATTGTAAGCCATACACTTCCTTTGGCAAAGTACATTAGGCCTGCTAAAAGAGGCAGACCAATTAATGCTGTCTGGAAATGATTAGTAACCTGTGACTTATGAATTTATTCCCAAGGAATAAATGCTTTTCTCCATAAACCATATCAGCTTTAATGTTTATATGCAGGGAGATATATGTGCCTCTCTTTGCAAAAAGTATTACCAAACCAGAAGTAACTTTAGCAATTTTGTAGTTAAACTTGTGCATTGTGTAGCTGGGCATGGTGGCACACACCTGTAATCCCAGTACATGGGAGGCTGAGACAGGAGGATCGCAGGTTCGAGGACAACCTCAGTAAGTAGTGAGATTCTCATCTACCTAGCAAGACCCTGGTTAAAATAAAAATAAAATCGGACTGGGGTGTAGCTCAGAGGTAGAATGTCCCTGGGTCACTCCCCAATACCACAAAGAAAACAACTTGGGCATTGTGCAGGAAGGAAATGATACCCAAATATGTTATAATTTCTACTTGCTTGAGCATGAGTAAACAGACACACAAACATATCTACACATTCTAAGATCGGTTTTTTTTAAAAACTAGTATTTCTAAGCCCAGTGTGGTGGTGCATAGCTGTAATCCCAGTGCTTGGGAGACTGAGACAGGAGGATCACAGGTTCAAGACCAGTCTCAGCAACTAAGCAAGACCCTCAGCAACCTAAACAAGATTGTGTTTGAAAATCAAAAATAAAATAGGGCTTGGAGTGTAGCTTAGTTGTTGAATAATCCTGTGTTCAATGCCAGTACCACAAAAAACAACAAACAAACCCTAGTATTTCTAAAGGTTTGTTAAATGCATCACTGACTAGCTAGTATTTATGTTTGGGGATGTTAACAAAATTATTCAAAGATCACCTGTTTCGCCACCTCTGTATTTACCAACCACATGGTCAGATCTTGGACTAGCTGTTGGCATACAAAGTTGAATAAGTTAAAAAAAAACCTTTCCAGTTATAAATAGTAGAATACCTACCTAGAAAATGGTTTAAATAATAAAGATTCATATTCAGAAAAGTGAGGGATTAGTAAGGAAAACATTGAATATATCTGTGTACCAATCTAAGGAATGTAGATTTTATTTTCCAATCAGGGAGGACATACAAAGGGAGTACAAGACAAGGGTGACAGGAGCAGATACTTCTAATTGTTTATGGCATTTGAATAAGGGTGAAGAAAACATGAAGGAACATTGGTGATGGAGGAAGAAGTGACCACAAAAGCAGTTATGTCTTGTTTTAATATCCAGAAAAGAGATTTAGGTCCTAAAAAAAGGCCTTCATGTACGAATGCATCGCTACATCGGCAATATACACAAGCAGTAGAATTTACCATCTATTTTATTTGATATTGGTGTATTACAATATGTTTATTTATAATATACCATGGGAAAAAGAGTTTCTCTTAGGATTTAGCCATTATTCTTATAGGCTGTGTGTTTTATTATTATTATTGCAAGGCAGATCTTTCTATTTAGAATGTTGTATTAGATATGAAAACTTTAAAACATTTCTAAGTGGTTAAAGTACACTGCCAGAATTTTATCTGATTCGAAAATATAACTATAAAATCCTGTTACAAAAATAGAACGTTCTTAAAGCCAGATTGCTAACAATGTGTGCCTGCAAATTTTAAAGAAATAAAAGCTTGATGATAAAAAGGAAAAAGTAATTAAAAATGGGTCCAATTACATTATAAATATTCAGGAGATATTTTCATCAGGAAATTCACTATAAGAGCAAAATTTTAAACAAAAATTTCTTGTAGGTTCTTGAAAAAAATAGGGTATCCCATAAATTGTAATCTACTGAAGGCATGCCATAAAGACCTCTGCATATTTTACGATGCCAAATATGGTACTTGATAAGTCAAAGGACCAATGCCATACGTTATAAGAAAGGTATGTGGTAGTTCTTAATTGGGAGAGGTGGGGGGTTCATGAACTATTGCAGGATATGATGAAAGCTATGGCCCTTCTCTGAAGAACAATGCACACACATATATATATATGAGTACACAATTTTATATTCCATTTTAGAGACTTGTAAAATCCATCCATGGAACTGAGATTATGAAGCCCTGACTAAAAATAAGGGTTTATCACTACATCTGAAGTTTAAAAACTGTTTCCATGGGCAAACTATATTTCCATTAATATAAACAAAGCAACATATGCCTCTAACACATAGCTATAGAGAAAACTATATAAAATATTCCTTAAATATTTGACAATTGGCATGCTCTTATAGACATTAGAATAAGTAAAATAATACCCAAAACTTAGAAAGGAAAATAGAAGTAAATCATTTTATCTTTACATGTAAAAGAGCTATGTTAGATAAGCTAATAATAAATGAGCCCAACCCTAAACTAACTAAAACAAAACAGATCCATTGTAAGTTGTCTCCTGATTAACCTTAGTCTTTGAACCCATTCCTGCTTATTCAGAGGTTCCTTTCAGGGCAGGTAGAGAAGAAGAAAGAAACTAAGTCATCCTTCATGAACCGAATTAAGTTCTTCCAATTTAAATCCAGATTGTCTAAAGAAACAATGAGGTAACTGGCTAGACACTATTTCCTGCAAAGACAATCCCCATGGAATTATGAATCAAAATTCCTGAAACTATCTGTGTGTAGCAAATTGAGCCCATAATAAAAATTCCAGAACTAATGTCCATTTTGACAATATGGAAGATGGTAGAAACTTTAAGTCATCCTAATTTATAGCTATGGTTTTTACTCTGATTTCAACATAAAGAGTAGAAAGGAGAAAGCCTATAAATAACTCTGTAAAATCTTTTTATCAGTTCATCCTGATAACACATCCATATTTCATGATGCATATCAGTATAATGAAAAGGGTTTTACCCCATCAGCAAAGAACTGAGGAAAGGGATTAGGTGCACAGAGTGACAAAATTGCAACTTGTCAGTGTCTTTCACTTAATATGGCTTTAAAGACTAATCCTAAGGCTTCTTAAAGACACTGGGGCTTATGTCTTTGTAACTTGTTTGCTCCACTACTGTGATCATTGCACAGGCCGTTACTTTTCTCATGCTGGATTTGACTCATCAAAGACCAATCCTTGGGGGGCTGAGACAGGAGGATCATAGGTTCAAGGACAGCCTCAGCAACTTAGTGAGACCCTGTTTCAAAATAAAAAAAAAAATAGGGCTGGGGGTGTAGCTCAGAAGTAGAATGCCCCTGGGTTCAATCCCTGTATCACCAAAAATAAAATAAAATAAAATAAAATAAAATAAATTCTTTACTATTTATATACCTCACAAGGCAATTTTCAATCAAATATTCCTGGAACTTTTGTTCTTGGTCAATCATTTGGAACAGTGGTGTCCTAAAGCTGGTTCATTCCAGCTAATGAGAGCCTACTGGTAAATATTCAGAAATTTTGAAGTTTGCTTAAGTCTTTGGTAGATTAAATTTGGCCATGATGGGACTATTTATAAACTGTGTAGTAGTCAGTTTTTTGTTGCTGTGACCAAAATATCTGACCGGAACAACTTAGAGGGGGAAAGGTTTATTTAGCTCATGGTTTCAGTTCAGTCCATAGTTGGCCAACTCACAAGGCAGAAAAATCATGGCAGGCAGGCGAGGTGAAGGAAAGCTGCTCAGCTCCTGGAAACTGGGAAGCCTGGGGTCGGGAGACAGATATAGTCCCTAAGACTATACCCCCAGTGACCTGTTCCTCCAGCTATGCCCACCTGCCTAGAGTTTCTACCCAGTAAATCCATTCATGTTATTAATCCGTCAAATGAATTAATCCACTCTCAAGGTTAGAGCCCTCATAATTCAACTACTTCACCTCTAAACATTTCGTACCATGAGCTTTTCTGAGGGACATTCCATATGCAAGCCATAACACCTTGGAAACTGACAAATATTGCGTATCAGGTTTTTTTCAAATTTTGCCTTTTGAGAGTTGGTTTACCTGTCCATCTTAGTCTTTAGTGGACTTAGAAAGGTAGAAAATTTTAAAGTGAATAAGACTAACAAATGTTTATGTATGATAACAAAAGTTAAGTCACCAAAAAAGGAAAGAGCATGTCTTTTACATTCTCACCCTTCATTTCAAAGAATAGTACAGTACTATGATCATTCTTAGGGATCAAAGTCCCTATACAGGCCCCTGGCACTTTGTGCAATTCTAAGTGTAATCTTTCCTTTTTGTAAAGCTATAGAAAAGATTAGAGAAATATATTACTTGCTATGAACTGTGTTTTAACACCCTCTTTGCCTTGTCAGCATAAAAGGTGAAGTTCACTGTGGAATTGCTATTATTACCTGGTGTCTTTCACTCCTGAACTAAATTTCTAATTCTCAGTTTTTTCCTAACATGAAGAATAAAATAGCAACACAGGAGTAATGGTAATAATGGTCACAAATTGACTGCCTGCTGGATTCTATAAACACACACAAGGTATTTTTCTTTCTCATAGCAACCCTACTAACTAGGCAACATTGTCTCAACAGAAATTGGCTTGCCCAAATTAAGGGACAATCATAATTCCAGCTCAGATCTATTTTTACAGGCCATGTTTGCTACTCTATTACTTCTGTATTTCTTAAATTTGATTAATTCATGCACCATTTTTAAAGAAAAATAAATCTCCCAGACAGCCAGCATTGATTTATATTATTTTTATAAGAAGGATAAAAGAAAATGTGTTAAACTATAAATTTTTCAAATGTAGTAGCAAAATTGTAACAAATCTGCCTCTCTTATCTCAAAGTATTTCTAAAAATAAATCAGGAAAGAAGATTGATGTAATGACTCAATGATGATGGCTATAATACCTTTATGGTTGTCCAGAAATGAGGGAGGCTTTGAGGAAGCACATTAAAGGGAAGCATGTCCATTCTAACTGCTCCCATGGAGCATTCAGGACAGATGTACGAGGGGATATGATGTATGCATTACCCCTGTGTGAAACAACAATAAAAGGTTCCTTACACCTATGGGATGAGAGAGAAATCTTTGCGGAATATCTTGGGTCATTCTACTGTTCTACCTCTGCCAATGAACTAATTATTCTTAAGTTGCAGACATGTGAACTAAGTCATCTGGCTGAGCCATTGTTAGGCTTTGGACATGGACTGTCCTTAAAGGCTCCTATGTTGAAGGCTTGGTCCCCAGCACAGTAATACTTAGAGGTGGGAAACATGGGTCTTATTGTATCATGAGGGCTCTGAATTCATCAATGAAATAATCTATTGATGGGTTCATAGCTCGTGGCATTATTGGAAGGTTTGGAAACTTAAGGAGATGGGGTGTAGCTGGAGGAAGTAGATTACTAGTGACATATACTGGAAGGGTATTTCTTGTCCCTGGCTGCCGCCGTCATGGTCGTCGTCCTCCCCACCCTCCTCCTCCTTCTCCTCCTCCTCCTCCTCCTCCTCCTCCTCCACCTCCGTCTTCTTCTTCTTCTTTCTCTCTGTCTCTCTCTGTCTCTCTCTCTCTCTCTCTCTCTCTCTCTCTCTCTCTCTCCTTCCTGGCTGATACATGATTAGCACCTTTACTTCACCATCTGCTACCCACCACAATGGTCTGCCTCACCAAAGGCCTAAAACAGCTGAGCCAAGTGACCACGGACTGAAACCTCTGACGCCATGAACCAAAATAAATCTTTCCTCCTTTAAATTGTTTTTCTCAGGTATTTTGTACAGTGACAAAAAGCTGACTAATATAGTCAACCTTCTTTCTTCAGGTATGGCTTGGAACTAAAATATCTTGGTGACACTTTCTGCTCTGTTGAGAAGTGACATGTTATGTAATTATTTGAATATTTATTTCTATGTGTATTGTGCCACATTTAACCACTCTAATAAAAAACAATAAGCTCCATGAGCCTTTTCTGGTTCTACTTGACTATTTTATTACTTAAAAGTAAACAAGTCTTCCTGGGCTACTCAACAGAAAAGATAGAGTTCATTTTTAAGAAAAATAGTGTCTTCCCTAACCAAAAAGAGAACAATACTTATACTAGTCTCTTGTTTGGTGGCTTATATTACTTAGGAAATAGCAATCTTGTAAATAAATCATCTTCCTCCTCCAGTAAAAAACTAAGATTGTGTTTTGTCACATAAACTGAACTTTCTACATTAAATTCCTATAAGTTGTGAGACCTTCTCCAGTTTAAAATATTTATAAATCTTGCCTATATATGATTCTCTATATGTAAGAACATGGAATCAAACTTTAATAGTAAAAACAAGCTAGACTAAAGTACATGTATAAAGTAATGCTCAGTTCCTGATGTGGATTCTGAATTTTTATCATATTTATTATGTATTTGTACAGTTTAGTACATTAATATGAAATTTAATACTATTTTCATTTTAAGATAAATATTTGGAACTTTTCATTAGTTAATTTATTTAAAAATGTTATTTGTAAAGTAGAAGCCAACAGTGTATTTGACATTTTACAAAGTACAAATGAGGCTTCATGGCCTTCAAAGGATAATAATATGGATCATCAAAGTGAGACAAATCACTGGAATCAAATAGATTTAAGAAATTAATTTTAGATCATTTTGTTCTGTTTTGCTTTTTAAAATAATTCTTCTTGGTAATGGTCCTGTCTTTTATTCTAAAAAAAATGACAATTGGACAATTAACTACTTTAAACTTCTGTCTTTATATTTAGAATTTTTTTGCATTTTTTTCTTTTTGTGTGTTTATTCTCATTTGATGACATATATTAATTGAATTGTCACTTGGATGTAACAGTGAATAGGCATAGTATCATAGTTTTTAGTTTTTCTTTAAGTGGTTGACTTTTGTTGTATGGTAACAATGCTTATAAAATACTTTCAACATTAATTTCTAACATTCTTATCATATCTATTAATTCATGGTATGATCGGGCCTTCTAATGAATGGGAAATGAGGGTTTGTTTTTGTTTTTGTGACACTGGAAATTGAATCCAGGGGCATTCTACCCTGAGCTACACCCCCAGCCATATTTTATTATTTTTATTTTGAAACAGGCTCTCACTAAGTTGTGGAGGGCCTCTTAAATTGTGATGCTGGCCACAAACCTGTGATCTTCCTATATCTGCCTCCCAGGTACTGGGATTACAAGTGTGGGCCACCATGCCCTACTGGACACAAGATTTTTAAATGAAAATTTGAAATGAAAGAAATGGTAACAATCTAATTTCACACAGACTCTGTTAAAACAGTTTTCACATTGATAGCAAACAATCTCAAGGCCCAAAGGGGCCCAAACTGGGCTTAAATCCCAGTTCTCCCCTTGGTAGCTCTGAAAACCTGTGCTGTCGTTTACCACACTTGAGCCTCGAGTTCCAATTATTAACAGCTATTTCATAAGCCCTTCCTAGTGCAGTGCCCAGTGCCCAGAACATAGCAGGTAATTAAGACTTAGTAACATTTTATTAATTATTTTATAAATGTTTATTAATGGATTGAAAACACAGAGATTGTTGGAAGACATTAGGCATAAGTAATTTCTGAAACGATTACCAAACCTCTAGTTCTCATTTGTAGTCCCCATCAAGAAAAAAGAAGTTGCCATAATATATTATAATGATAACCTTTTCTAAAATTAATTTTATGGTATTTATTAATTTGGATAGTGATTTTCTTGGCAAGTGGGCAAAGCCAGCATTTCTGCTTAAATTAGAAGTGTTTTACTATTAAAAATTACTTAGCATTTTCTGTGGAATTCTGGTCTATATTTTATTTGAAGTATTTGAGACGCAGCATGCAAACCTGAATACAAACTTCTTATTGACAACCTTTTAAAAAAATCTTCTTCAGTGAGAGTTAAATGAAATAACTGGAAATCCAGTCGAAATAATAAAAACTATACTCTACTAGGTCACAGCCTTGTACATCTGCTGTGACTCTAATAACCCGCTGACGAAAGATTTCATGACAGGGAAGATTATTATTATTGTCTTTTCTGTAAAATATAACAAGTTAAGTAATTAAGGTTATGAATCAAACCAAATTAACTGCACACAGCTGTACGAAACTTCGTGCGTGACCAAAGGACAGATGGAAATTCTTTTGTTTTCACTGGTGATTTACCTAATGGTGAGATAAATGTCTGATGACATACAAAGCCCAGTGTCCTGTCAATCCCGAGCCATTTATTTCATCACTCTTCCTGTTCATAAAAGAGAACAGTCACTGCTCAACTGTCTACACAAGTGTCTCTGTGTTGCCTGCTTAACAAACCTATAAGCAATAGAAAAAAGTTTCAACCTACATTTAAAAGCAAATTAAAAAGGGTACACTTTGCAATATATACATGATCTAAAATGATTTCTAGAAAGTTTAGGATATAATCATGAAGATGAATTTTAATAGTTTTCCTTGTGAGAAAATAATTTAATTAATATTTGAACAGAACTTCCTACCTAGTCATGAAATTCATGTTTGTAAACCCATCTGTACATAAAATTCTCACATTAAATAAAGCCATCATTTGATTTAATCAACTTCAAGGTTTCATTTTTTTTCCATGTTACAAAGGAGACTCCAGGAATGTAAATGATTTTCTCAAGGTCACAGACTTAGTAGAACCAGGAAGACTATGAAAGAGGCAGAGAAATGCTTGAGGTCTAAGGAATCCTCTGACCAGTAGAGTAAGCAAATGCAAAAAAAATGAGTGAAATAAAGTGAAGAATAAAAGGGGTAATATCATGAAAAGATTTATAAGTACAGTTAGTGCAGAGATTTATTTCCAATAAATCAAATTGCAAGTCATTTTGACAAGTGCTATAGAGAAAGAGTAAATAAATGTAAGGTAGACAAGGTAGCAAATTCTGACTTGAAGAATATGAGAAACTTTGAGAAGAAATAATTAAATCTTTTGTAGGCCTTTGATGAACAGAGGAGAAGCAAAGACATTTAGAAATGGTGGAATTTGAGGAACAGATAAGAGCATATGATTTATCCATAAAAGGAGAGCAATCAAGTGTGTCTAGAGTCCATGAAGGGGATAGGCCACAGTCAGGGCCAGAAAAGTAGATATTAAGTAGGCTGATAAAAATCTAGAGTCAATGCTATGGATTTCAAATTTTTTAAATAGACAATACAAAGCTGATCTAGATAGTTTCAGAATTAAAAGCAGACCAGCAGGAGCAGACTCGGGGCAGCAAGACCACTCAGGTTGTTCTGCAAGAGGTGAGGCCAGGGCAAAGGCCTTCGTCCCCATGATTATTGTCTTCTGGGGATTCCAAAGAATACAAAAACAATTAAGACAAAAGGCGATAAGTTAACATGCGATGGAATCATGAAGTGCTAATCCCCCAAATTCAGTTCTTTAAAATTTTTTTGAATCACCAATTGAAAGGGTAGAGAGGGCGAGTCAAGCCTGCACATAAGACACATTTAAATATTGACTCGGTGTACATGGATTACTAGAGGGATTAGAATAGCTGTATGTATTGTACAAAAGATGTTGTAAGGATCAAATGAAACAAGAGATAGGAAAGCTCTTGTAATAAACACAGTATGTAAATATAAGTCGTTAATATTATATTTAATCCTTGTAGAAAGATTTTGCTCTTTTTGTACCATTACGGAAATGAAATAGTATTCCAACATGTCTTAGACTTTGATATGTTAAAAAGAAGTAGCTTTATTTTTTTATAAAATCTTTAGATATATTTTGTGCGAACACATGAGAAAAAGATGAGATGAAAAGATAGGAAAAACAAACTGGAAAATCTACTCTTGTTTATTAGGCAAGTGAAGTATAAGAAGTGAGGGTGATTCTTTCATCCAACCTCTAAGTAATTTTCAAATGTCTTTAATTGGTTCTATACAGCTGGATTGTCATAAACACAAACTTATAATTGTGGAAGGGAGTACTGGGGATTGAACCCAGGGGCATTTTACCTCTGAGATGCACCCCCAGCTCTTTTCAATTTTTTAATTTTGAAATAGGGTCTCAATAAGTTGCTAAGGCTGTTCTCAAACCTGCGATCCTCAAGTAATGGGATTACAGGCATGTGCCACCATGCTTGGTTACAATTATTTTTACATGAAAACTATGGTGATTTATAAAACAGTGCCTTGACCTCTTGATACCGATTGGATTTTTTTCTTAAAACTCTTGTAATATTCTCATGTGGGAGAGGAGGTAGCATAGTCTGCTGAAAAGAACATGGTGTTTGGAAATACACACTCTGTATGTGAACACCAATTCTACCCCTACGGTTGTGGAACTTTAGCTAACTTACACTCACAGCGCCCTGGGCCTCAGTTCCTGTTCTGTAAATTGGTGGTGGTAAGCACCCCTTTTTTCAGGGTAGGTATAAGGGGAAACTGAAATAACTTAGATACAAGTACTGATCCTGGCACATAGAGGCTAATACATAAATGCTCGCCCCACTGTTTGGTTGTAACGTTCTATATGTCCTTTAGCTGGTGATTTTGGGCATTTAGTGAAGTATTCAATAAATATTTTTTAGAAGGAAGGAAGAGAAGGAAGAAAGGTAAACAGATGTTAGGTTTAAATCTCATTCTTGTATTAGTAGGGGCATTCTTCCCAAGTGTACTTGGTAGGGGCAGAGCTAGGTGATTAGCAACAATCAAAATGTCTGTCATCCTTTTGGTCTACTTATTATTTGAAAATATAGTATAGTATTATTTATTTAGGAAAGTAAGGGCACAGTATTTCAATGAACACTGTGGGAGACTAGTCTGATTTCTTGATCTTTCTTGTCCAGACATGCCCTTACTATTGCACTGTAAAACAGAATGTTTAGTCATACAATACTTAATCTCCACAACTATCACAGCCTAGCAGTGACCAGTAGTCCTCTCACTGAATTATGCAAGTAGTGCTATCTCAGCTCTCACCACTGTTGATTTAGCCTTTTCTTCTAAAAGGCCTTTCCCCCCTACCCCCTTCCCTTTAATTAAATTATTTTTCATTTCTGTGAACGCAGCCTCATGAGTTATGTTACCTTAAGAAACAGCACACTAAATTCATGCATTCGCAAAATTTATCCTATCTTATGCTGCCATCTGCTGGGAATATATTCCACTTTAGTCATGGATAGGATAAATCTATAGTGGGATTCTTATGTGGTCAGACTTTAAATGGTAATGGAAATTTATCCGGGAAAAACCTTTTTGTGATATTATGATAGGAAACAGAAAAGGGCAGCATTGATCTGACTCATTTTTGAAATAATACTTTGCCCTGTAAACAACTTGCTGATTCATTCTGCCTGTCCTTTATCCAGTACTCATGAATGTCTTCTCTGTGCCAAGAACAGCATAGAACCCACAAAGATGAACCGGAAATGATCCTTGTTTAATAATAGTTTATTTCCAAGTGGGAAAAATCTCAATTAAAAAATAAATATGGTAAAATATTCTAGATATTACAGTAGAAATGTGAGCAAAGACGGTACGCAAGGCAATTTTTACCCACAAATTAAGCTTCTTGAAAAAGGCAAAGGCAGAGGAAAACCCTGACAGGGAACAATGTTCACCACGAGGGCAAGGCAGGAAAGAGGATTCTGGCCAGAGGCAATATCATGAACCAAGACATATGCTTCCAAAGAAAAACACTTGCTTGTTTCCAGTAGTGGAAAGAGGAATAAGTTCAATAGTCCTTGTAATTTGCTGTATGTGGATTTTAAAATTTTCAAACAAATATCAGGTTGATAATCTTATTTTAATAATATAGAAAGAAGAAAGTGAGACATGAAAAAATCTCATTCCATACTATACTTCATATTTTGTCACTGGCACTGTTAATGTTTAGTAAATGTTTCTTGTATTCATTCCTCAGATTACTACTTCTGTCTTAAGGAAGATTTCCTATTACTGGAGTCCTGATAACTGGTTTCCTGCAGTGCTGACTCTAACCGGAGCTCTTTTTGTGATGTGTCTCTATGCTGTTGCATGGTGCCTCTTCAAAGAGTAAGATTTTACTTGCTGCTTCTATTTGAATTTGTTCATAGTTCATAAAATTCATCAAGGATGCCTTAAAAAAAACTAGGATGAAAGTGGAGGAAAATTCTGGATAAAATTCACCTATGACTTTCAGTGCCATATAGATATTATTCTTGCTGATAATCACAACAAAGCAACAGTGTCATTGTTTTACATTTAGATTCAGGATGTTAACCATGATCTTTTGGTTTGAAAGCTAATGCTCTTTTCTTAAGTGATCAATCAAATGATTCAAGCTAAAAACAATTTGCCTGATAAAAAAATAGATTTTAAATTTTCCTACAGAAAATAATGAAATTTAGTTTTTGACTTTCACATGAACAAGGTCAAAACCTCTGATTGTATTTACCTATCAAAGAATAGACAGAGGTCAAAACCGTAAAATACAATCATTTAATCAGTAAGAATGGATCTAATTTCGCTGATTGTGGAGGAGCAATTCAAGAATTCTCTCCTGAGCTCGAAACGCTCAAATACCGTGAAATGTGACCAAAATACAGAGATGATAACTCTGCCCTCAAGAAGCATAATCTTTAGTAGTAAGGGTACAGGAGAATGAATGGTTACATTAAATTGTAAAGGAATAGTTGAAATCTAAACACCTCTCTATGCTATATTTAGCTCCTGCCCAGAAGGATTGGGTGGGAAAATTTTCACTGACAAAGTGCCACTGAAGCTGGCTTTTGGAGGGAATGGAAGAAAATACAAAGGGAATGACACAAAATATAATTTAACTTACTTATACAGGTGATTTGTGTTCCTCTTGAGAAGCGTAAACATGGAAAGAAGTTAATATGAATTCCACTGCATTTACTCGCATTAGTAAGTTAATTAGTAGTAACACTGGCGCTTATCCTGGAAGATGGAGGATAGAGTCCACAAGATAAACTAATAAATTCCAAAGGTAACAGAAATATTAGCATGAAAGTAAAAAACTCAGAAGGACAACTAAAAGGCTGCCACCTTTACATGAAATGGAGAGTGTAGTGAATTTAAATTATTTTGAAGATAGCACATACCTTAAAACAATATTCGCATTCGTAATGATATTATCAACTGCCTAAATAAATAATTTAAAAAACAAAAAATATAGTGAATTAAGGAAGTATGGGAAGTGTGTTTAAAAATCTGTATTGCACTCATTTCTAATTCTTCTCCATAATTAGAGCCTGATCTAAAATCTAATATTATCATGGAAGGTCTTGTGGATGTGCCGTTATGTCCAACCATGACAGAAGTTAAAATTCTACAATGTAGTGCCTCTTAAACTAGAAACTTCTCTCTAGAGACTAATGTCATCTACATACCATAGCTTTTCTTCCTGAATATAGATATGGTGATCTGAAATATTTTTAACATCTAAGGAGTTATTTTCTATTTTTATTGTTTTTAAATCACTTCTCAAACCCTGAACCAGAAACCAGTCATATTTTCTTATGGAAGTTTTATTAAAATGGTTTAAGAATATTATGTTTATAAACTGAACATTCAAAAGGAACATTTATTGGCATGATATTTAGATTAAGATTTATTTTTATTTGTTGTCTGGGGATTGTTAACTGGGAAGTTTAATGCTATTTGATTATGATCCAAGTGGAACTAATTTCAATCAGTTAGGTAAAAAATTAAGCACTTAGTTTTTTTTTATAAATGTCCTCCACATTTTTTACTCCTTCACTTATAGTACTCCTGGTTGTTCAAGATTATTTCCTCACTGTCGCAAACATCAGCAGAGTCAACAAAGTCTCACTGCCAAGAAGCCTGGGCAGGTAACAAGGTAAAAGCAGATTTGATGTTTTTTTTTTATTTTTTAATTAATTAATTAATTAGTTTATTTGTGGTACTGGGGATTGAATTCAGGGGCATTCTACCTCTGAGCTACACTACAGTCCTTTTTACATTTTTTTTGTTTTGAAACAGGTTCCTGTTAGATTGCTGAGAGTTTGAGTTGCTGAGGCTGGACCCAAACCTGCAAGCCTCCTGTCTCAGCCTCTCAAATACTGAGATTATAGGCGTGAGCCACAACACACAGCTCGATTTGATTTTTTTTTTTTTTTTTGTACTGAGGATTGAACTCAGGGGCATTCTACCTCTGAGTTACACCCCCAGCCCTATTTCATTTTATTTTTTAAATTTTGAAACAGAGTCTCACTAAGTTGTTGAGGGCTTCACTAAATTGCTGAGACTGGCCTTGAACCTTTGATCCTCCCGTCTCGGCCTCCCATATACTAGGATTACAGGTGTGTGCCACCATACTGGCTAGAGTTCAAATTTTAAACAGAGAAATTTTAGGCTTTATGAGTTGAGTCCTAAATGCTTCAATACATATTAGATTTAGAGATATAAAATTCTGATTGACATTTTAAAAGATTAAATTCCTTTTTTTTAAGTAGTCTTGTCTTAATTCATCAGTATTTATTGACCATCTAATATTCTTCTAGGTATGGGGACATAGCAGCGAGCAACACTGAATTTACCAGTGAGCATTATGAGCTAGTACTGGTGCTCTGCTGCCCCGGAATACCATCATTACTGTTTTCAAGTCAAGTGGTTTTTTACAATGATGAGGGGCACATGTGCCACAAGAATGAGAACGAATATACTGTTTGAAGAATCTAAAGTTAAATACGTAAACTTATTACTTAGAGCAGCATCAAGATCCATTATTTCTATTTAGAAAATAAATACTATCTGAAGTGATTAATAATAAACACTGCTATTAATCTGAACTTAAGAACATAAGTGATTATGATTTATAATATGTGGGAAGCTATTAAGAGCTACTTTATAGACTATTTAAATATAGCATTATATAATGTGGGTTTACATATCGATTTATAAAAGTAAACTATTGCATCATTTATTAGTTATGCAAAGAAGCTATAAATATATGTAATATTTTTGTGTTAAATATTAAAATAAATATTTCACATTTTTAAATGCTTTTTTTGTAGGCATGAAAACTCATTGAGTAGTGATCGCAAACCAAACATGAAACCAAACTTGCTGCCTGGATATCATCTGGTAAGAGCCAAAGGAAAAGCGATGTCATAGATTCTGGAATAGCTGTTCTTTCATTTATTGTAGGTTTCAGACATTTAAAGCACTTGGAAATAAATTATAGTTAATGGTAACTCAAACAGAAATGAGAGAATTTATGCAGTTCAGATAAAAATGCAAGTGAAAATTGAAGAAAGAGCTAGCATTCAACTTTAAGTGATTGACATTGGTGCTATCAGTGAAGAGGAAAAGAATAATGACGTATCTATAGAAGTCTAAATTTATGGTGTTTTGGTGAGATGGCTTTCAAATTTCTTTTACTCTTTTCACCCTTTTGAAATATGAAAAAAAATTAGGTGTAATTAAATTATATAGATAATCTGGAAGGGTCATAACCAAGGCTACCTAGAATGCCCATTTATCTTTAACATTCAGGTATTCAACAGATATTTATTACCTGCCAAACTGTTTTCTAAGAACGTTCCATTCAAGTATTCATTTAACACATGTTTTCTTCGAAATTGCAGTCAAAATTTTAGCCTCAAGCAACAATGTTTTGCTGAATTGTAGGATTAGCTTTTATGTAAAACTATATTTGACTCAATGTCTTTGGGTAGGTAAAATATTTTTCCAGTCAATACCAAGGTAACTAGCACTTATATTAGTTTAACCAGTAAGATTCATCCAACAGTATTTATGCATCACAATTACAGGTCACTCTACAGATTACTTGGGAGAATTTAAAGAAATATAAAACATATTCTTCACTCTTCTAGAGGCCATATTCCAGCTGGGAAAAGATATAAGTAAAATATTCAAGGGAATAATGTATGGTAGTTTATGGATTCTTGTCACCATACACATTGCATATAATCAGCTCCATAGGAATTTGGGGAACAGCAAGGTCCTTGTGAGCTAGACCAGTCAGAGGAGACTTTATAAAATAATCAGCGCTGAGGTCATGTGAAGAATGTGTGTATTTTTATAGATGGGGAACGTTAGGGAAAGTTTGCATAAACTTGGCATTGAGCATGGTGTACAAACTCCAGGGCTTTTCACAAACTTTTCTTCCACTTGGGCCAGCATTCCTTTCTCTTTCGTCTTTCTCATACTTTAGGACTGTACCTAGGTATTCACTCTGCTACCATGCCACCTTCTCCAATTCCACTGCCTACATATATTTCATGATTGGATTTATTGTGCTGTGTATTTGCATGTGTGTATGAGTCTCTCCCACCTTGTTTCTTTCACCCCCTTTCACTAATGGAAATGTACTTTTACCTTGAAGAACACCACCATGGAATTTATATTTTCATACACAACCCCATATCTGGAAGCTTAGCAAGTCATTAAGTGACTTACTTTTTCTCCATTTCTTCCTTGTCTAGTGTACATTTCTCTCTTCCTTCACAAATTAATGCCTTTTGGGGTGTATATCATCAGATTTTAATAAGTATTGCCTATTTTATCAGTTATCCCTGAATCCATCAATGAGTTGACTTCTTGGCTCCCAGGGTTTTTCTCTGCCACACTTCCTGGCACCTTTCATAGCATACTTAACCTTCACAAAACCTATCAACATATATAATGGCTTTTAATTTCTTCATGCCTACTCTTTTGTCCCTCTTTCTATCCCAGACACTTATTATCATGGTCACCCTTAATATTTTAACATCATTCATAATTGTAACACTTGAAAAAATCTACAAATATAGTCTGGTTGTTACCAAATTAATCCAAAATATTTAATTGTTTATTTATTTATCCCAAATCATCCATGTTGATGACCTTGTTACTTTTTCTTTTCCCACGACTTCTCTAATGTGTCACCTTATTTCTTACCTGGCTTGGATTCCATTGTCCAGCATTGTTGCTCTATTCATAAACACTTCATTCCTTCACCTCACCATCTCCTTTAAACTCACTATAGATTCCTAATATATTCACTTTCCCACTTTCAGTGGTGATAATTCATAGCTCTCCTGCTTTTCTCAAATCTCCAACACATTCATCTCTTCTCACTCTGAACTGTGATATCTCTGCGCATTTTACAAACAAAAGACATGATCAGATTTTAAAACTCTCTTCGACTCTTAAAACCAACTCCACAGCGTTTGTCAGTGTCACATAGCCTGACTTCCCAGGTCTAGAAGTGTCCCTGCTCCTGTTAATGTCCATCCACTCCAGTTATACTTTGGGTAACCATGTATCTGGTATTCTCATGTATTTTTTCTCTCTTTATCTCTTTCTGCTAGATTATTTGCATTACTTGAAATGACCTAAAAAATTCTACTTTCAAAGTATTTCTCCTGACCCCCATTTACCCTTTCAGCTCTTCAGAGAAATACCCTTCAAAAGAGTTATCTAGATTGTCTGTACACTATTCCCTGTCTCCAAATATCTGTTCATCTCAATGAAGGGTCTCCATGTATTCAAATTCTGTTGAGATGGCCCCTGTTTCCACAGACACACAATTTAGGAGAGATATGACCTAATTCTGATTTCTCTAACCCTATTGTTATGAAGTCAGTAGAAAGGTGACAGTGCACACGCTTTCTAGCTGCCCTGGAGACGTTGTATGACAGTGAGCAGTGTCTCGGATATGGCCTGAGTAAAGCTTTAATATCAACAAGTAAATTGCTCTGAAACTATAAGGAAGCTTTCAGTGTGTTGTAAATAATTACTCAATACATGAGTAATAGGAACGAGACAAACATTTTATTCAGTTGTCAAATATCTTGAAGTATAAATGACTCTAGTTTAGTGGGACTATGAATTGCAAAGTAACAATCCAATTAGGAATTATAAGGTCATTGATAATGTCAGCATCTATGAATAAAAAAAACAATTTGGGATAAAATAATAATTATAAACTTATTGCCTCCAGCCATCAATAGTTTATGATGGATGTACAATTGATTCTTGTGAGAAGATCGCAATGGTCCTATGTCTAAAAAGTATTTTTAAAACATGGAAAAGGTTTCATAACACTGACGAGAATCATGATGATGTGATTAATTAACATATTGTCGATTTTTGATTATGTGAAAGATGCTTAATTAAGGAGTCATAAATGTTTATTTTTGCTTAAAATCCAAGTACATTATAATAACTTGTATTATTAAAAGATCCATAGTTTATTTTTTTCTTTATCAGAATGACTCATGAATTCTTGAGGTACTTTTTCTTGAAAACTATATTCTGAAACTTCACAAGCCCCATCCTTTATTTAAGTAGTTTCAAATCTTTTCTATTATCTCCCATTAATCTCCATTACCACTTGAGTAGCCTTAATTGATCACCTCTGCCTGCCAAAGCAATGGGCTCCTAATTAAATTGGCCTCTCTCTCTCTCTCTCTCTTTCTCTCTCTCTCTCTCTCTCTCGTGTGTGTTACTGGGGATTGAACCAGGGGCATTCTACCTCTGAGTTATACCCCTAGGCCTTTTAATTTTTTGTTTTAAAACAGGATCTTGCTAAGTTGCTGAGAGTCTCACTGAGTTGCGAAGATTGTCCTGGAACCTGTGATCCTTCTATCTCAGCCTCCCAAGTACTGGGATTATAGGTGTGCACCACTGTGCCCAACTCCTACATCTCTTTAAACGATTTAAACACTGCTTCCACTGTTACCATATAATGACACAAACTATTTATGAACAGCATTGTGTGCGCATGTTCTAAGTGCCAACCCCTGGGAGCAAAAAGCATTCTAATGTTCGGTCCTCACAAAATCCTGAAGAGAGAGAAAATAGTATTCCAATTTTCCTACAAGGAAATGGAAACTTTGGGCCAAGTTCACATTGCCAAAATTCCAAGTCTTTAGCTAATGAAAACATGCATGCTCTTTACCATCCCTAGACATACACAACCCCAAATATGTTGCCTTAATTCTGGGAATATTTGTAGCTTAGTAAATTTGTAGCTTAGTAAATTGGTCACAATATGTGATGCCTTTATCCTCTGAAAAAGGACGACATCACTGCAAATATTCTAGTTACCTCAACTATCTAACTGCTATTTTCAAAACAAGTCATCTCAGGCATCACATCCCAAGCCTAAACTTCCTTGAAGGGGCCTGTCTCCACAGGGCGCCTAAAACACTTACCAGCATACATAATATCATCTGCCTCTCTCTTTGTCTTTCATATTGTAAGCTTCTTGGAAGACAGCATAAAGTATTAATTGAATGTTTATCCCCAGTGCCAAATAAATACTAGACACTCAAATCCTATTTGCTTAAGAGGGGATTTGATGTTTAAGAGATTGCTGGTAACCTTTAAGAAGGTAAATATCTTGGTACAGGGATTAATGACTGAATGAAATGAGTGATCAGGTGTGCCCTGTTCTTTCCAGAGACTTTCTAGCAGAAGGGGAGAATGAGGTGGGATGGTAGCACAGCATAAATTACTTCAAGGGATAGTTAGAATGTATTTTTGTTCTAGAATAAGGAGGCTCTGTATCTCTATCTCTCTCTGTCTCTGTCTCTTGTCTGTTTATGTATGTATAAGTATAATATAAGGGGGAAATTTTACTAGAATAATAGATAGAGTAAATAATAGATAAGTTTTGCCAGATTGGTGGCACACATTTGTAATCCTGGAACTTGGGAGGCTGAGACAGGAGGATCGCAAGTTCATAGCCAGCCTCATCTACTTAGTGAGGCCCTCCGCAACTTAGTGAGACCCTGTTTCAAAATAAAGAATAAAAAATAGGGCTGGGGGTGTAGCTCAGAGATAGAATGCCCTTGGGTTCAATCCCAAGCACTGCAAAAAACAAAAAAAATAGATAAGGTTGACCCAGATATTAAAGATGTGGAGGGAAGAATTGGGGTGTGGGGATAGGGGAGAGCTAAAATGAAGCCATAATGTTATCATTTAATCTTCACACAATCTGAGGAAGCGCTTAGTCTGTCTGAACTTCAGTTCCCTCATCTCTAAATTGGAGGTATCATGCATATTCAAAGATGCTGACATCCGTGTTCTCTTTATAGAAGTTCTCATTGATGAGAGCTGGGATACCTTGAAATGACCCTCAGGTGGTTCAAATGTGCAGCCAGGACTGAGAAACACTGCACAGTGCATCTCTTGATGTTCTTAATACCCTCATTAAAATACTGGGGACTGGCTTATGATTGGAACAGGTGCACCCTGTTAGAAGGAAAGTGAGAGCAGCTTTATAAAGGAAAGGTAGGAGAAGTGAAGTAGGAGCTACTAGATAAGCATGAGAGTAAAAGAGCCCATAGGAGTGAGTTGTTTCTTGGATGGTAACTGTAATTGACCTGAGGCATCAAAATGTCTATCCCTAGATGGAGAGAAGCATATGTTAGCTGAGCTTGGAATTCAGCATAAATAAAACCAAAATAAAAGCACATAAGACTATTTACTACCTATTACTCATTTCACACTTTGAACATAACACATGTAATTAAAAATGGCACATTAATCATATTAATTATACATTTTATATGTTACCAAACAAATCTAAACATCATGCATGCAACAAAAAGTTTTGTCAGAATGATAATTACATGTCTTCATGAAAGATTCAGTAAATGAGCTGGGCATGGTGGCACACTCCTGTAATCCCAGTATTTGGGAGGCTGTGACAGGAGGATCACAGGATCAAGGACAGCCTCAGCAAGTAGCAAGACTCTCAGCAACCTAGCAAGACCCTGTTTCAAAAAACAACAAAAAAAAATTTTTAAATGGCTGGGAATGTAACTTGTAGGAAGAATGCCCCTGGATTAAATCACTCGTAACACACACACACACATACACACACACACACACACACACACAC